>VSMD01004358.1:0-152246 GCA_008750895.1 Mirza zaza | reverse complement strand
ACTTTTATCGCACATTGCTGTCTTTTACAACATTTTTTTTTTTTTTTTTTTGAGACAGAGTCTCACTTTCTTGCCCAGGCTAGAGTGAGTGCCATGGCATCAGCCTAGCTCACAGCAACCTCAAACTCCTGGGCTCAAGCGATCCTACTGCCTCAGCCTCCTGAGCAGCTGGGACTACAGGCATGTGCCACCATGCCCAGCTAATTTTTCTATATATATTAGTTGGCCAATTAATTTTGTTCTATTTATAGTAGAGACGGGTCTCGCTCAGGGTGGTTTCAAACTCCTGACCTCAAGCGATCCACCCACCTCGGCCTCCCAGAATGCTAGGATTACAGGCGTGAGCCACCTTGCCCAGCCTGAAAGTTCTTAATAAACTGATTTTAAGTAAATATTTAGAGGGATCAAGACACTGAAAATTGTACTTGATTGAACAAATATTTATTCAATGCCTGCTATGTGCTGTCAGATTATAAGAATAAAATGGTCTCTGCCATTGTGAAATTTAGAACCAAGAAAAATGAATAGTTGTAACAGAATTGTTAATTGCCAGATTTATAAGCCACAGTAGGTCAGAGGAATAGTTTTGAAGAACTCTTAATTATTAACTAATAATGAAGCAGGGAACTCTTTCACTAATAACTTAGGTTTTAGTAGGTTGGGAGGTTTGTTTTTCTGAAACCATAATGCTTATCTTTGTCTAGAAATGGTAAAATAATTTATTTTTATATACTTTCTAGGTAAAATTACTTGTTTTGTTAATAGTTCATGAAAGCTCATACGTTGTAAATTAAGGGCTTAGGTTGTAAAAAAGAAATGTTTTTTTTTCTTTTACTAGACTCTACAGGATTTTAATAAGTAGCATAGAAAAGAATCTCAGGTAGCTCTCTGAACCTCTTCTGCTTCTGAGGGCTGCAGGATTCATAAATGATTCTTTGCTTAACTGTGTTACATTTAATTCATGTAAAGAAAAAAAAGAATCTTGTTTTTGGATTTTTAGGAAGTCCTTAAAGTGCCAATCCATACATTGATTGGGTTTATAAATTTAAGCATTTTAAAACTTTAAGAAAATGTTGTTATTCCGCAAGATCAAAGTAATGTATTATACTATAAAATAGTTAGATATTTAGTAAAAGAAAAGGAATAAGTGGCCTCAGATAATAATATTAGGAATGCAATTTTTGAAGGGAGGATTGTATGCTCAATTCTACATGAAGGCAGAAAAAAGCTTTAGGACAAGGGAGTTCAGAGTCTCGGGTTCTACCAGTGATTTTGCTGCTTACAGGTTCATGAGGTGGTGCCTTGACCTCTTTGGTTTAATTTCCTCAGCTCTAAAATAAGGATTACCTCTAATGATCTATAATACTCTATATCCTTTGTAGCATCTTATATATTTCCTTGTCTTAGGAGGAGAGAATAATAATTTCTGTTCAGAAGAGTGAAAACAAATGTGAAGTTTCTTCTAATAGCAAATTCTTTAGCTATTGAAAGTTCAATGCTTTTTGCCTAGAAACATAAAACGAACCACCTCTGGGTTTGTGTACAGTGTTTAAATAACTTGACTTCTTATGAAGGAGGTAACACAGCAAGAAAATCAAATCTTTCTGCCTGTACTGTTGTCATAAACTTCTTCAAGGTTTTGGGGGTGAAGGAGGATCTCTGCAATTTACATTGCTTTTATCTCCAACTTAAAAATTTTTCCTGAGGAAAAAGAGTGGAACAAGAATGCAGAATTTATGTCCAATTTTAGCTTAATGTCAGACATTTTTGTTGCATTTTTAGAATATGTACTTAAACATTTTACTATACAAACCTTTAAATATATAACTTTGTGTCTGCTTTTGATTCATATCAAATTATATGTAAGCTATTATTAAACTATAATGAAAAACTTACCTTTTCTTAACCTTTTAAATAAGCTTGTATGAAATAGGTTACAGTTTTCATTTTAATACGGAATGTTCAATTGTAGAATTAGGATAGCATAGTTAAATCATTCTTCACATGTTGGTTTATAATTTTTCATTTCTGTGAACAGCAAACTTATACTATTTTTAAAAATAGGGTTAGCTTTTTCCCTCTGTATGTAATTCTTGGGAAAATATCTAAGAAAAATTATACAGGTTAGGCGATGGCCAATTTTATGACCTCTTTTATACTTTATTTGGGATTGTGTAAAGATATATGTGATTTTATAGCTGTGCCTGAATATGTCTTATCTTCTTAAAGCCCAGATAACTTCAGGTTATGTTGTTTTAGATTTTTTTTGTTGTTTAAATTTTTTTAAGTGGTTTAATATGGATGAAGAGGTTTGTTAAGAATATTCCAATTTATTCCTTTCGTTAGTAGTGAGAGTCTTTTTTCTCAAGTTCAGATTTGGTCTTCTTGGTGACTTAAACCAATCCTTTGATAGGTTTTTATCCTTTTGATAGGTTTATATGTTACTCATTATTTGTCACATAATAGATGATTGGCAAATGTTGAATTGGTTTGGTTTATATTGTAGACATTAAGCTTTATCCGTAATAATTATTGCAGATATTGCCTTCATTTGTTATATCATTTTAATATGACATTTGTTTTTGTTTTTTTCATTTCATAGTTTATTTTACATAAGTAGTTTTATTGATTTGTTGCTTATGCTTCCTTGCCCATAAATTTGTTTCCACAAATAAGATAAATATGCTATTCTGTTTTCTCCAAAATATTTTGATTGCTAGGTTTTTTATATGTTTATAATTAACATAGCACATGATGTGGATGTATTTTTTCGGTATTGACAATCCATTTTTTGACAATATTTTTTAAAATACTGATTTTTCCCTGTTTATTTCATATTTTAAGTATTTTTTAGATTTGATCATTATTTTGGCATTTCTAGTCTCTTATGGGTTTTTTTTATTGTGGTAAAATAAACATAGTATAAAATTAACTTTTTTAACTATTGAAGTACAGTAGTTCCCCTTATCTGCAGTTTCACTTTCAATGGTTCTTTCAGTTACCTGCCCTCGGTCTGAAAATATTAAGTGGAAAATTCCAGAAATAAACAGTTCATCATAACTTTAAAATTGCATACCACACTGAATAGTGTGATGAAATCTCTTGCCATTCCCCTCTTTCCTACCTGGGATCTGAATCATTCATTTGTCCAGTGTATCCGCACTATAGACACAACCTGCCTGTTACGCACTTCGGAGCCCTCTTGATTATCAGTTTGCCTGTTGGAGTATCACAGTGCTTGTGTTCAAGTAACCCTTTCTTTACTTAATAATTGCCTCCAAGTGCAAGAGTAATGATGTTTGCAATTCACATATACCAAAGGGAAGCTGTAAAGTGCTTTCTTTAAGTGAAAAGGTGAAAGCTTTTGACTCAATAAGGAGAGAAAAAAAATGTTATGCTGAGATTGCTAAGATCTACAGTAAGAACAAATCGTCTATCCATGAAATTGTGAAGAAGAAAAAGGAAATTCATGCCAGGTTCACTGTTCCACCTCAAATTGCAAAAGTTATAGCCACAGTGTATGATAGGTGCTTAGTCACAGGTATGTATGTATAGGAAAAAGTATAGTATATATAGGATTTGGTACTATCCACACTTTCAGGCATCCCCTGGGGGTCTTGAACTCCTCATAAAGCCTTCTAGTTTCTAAATTAGATTTTTTTTTTTTTTTTTTTTTGAGACAGAATCTTGCTCTATCCCCTGGGCTAGAGTGCTGTGGCATCAGCCTAGCTCACTGCAACCTCAAACTTCTGGGCACAAGCAATCCTCCTGCCTCAGCCTCCCGAGTAGCTGGGACTATAGGCACTCACTACCACACCTGGCTGCCTGGCTAATTTTTTCTATTTTTAGTAAAGACAGGGGTCTCACTTTTTCTCAAGCTGGTCTCCAACTCCTGAGCTCAAGCAATCCTCCCACCTTGGCTTCCCGGAGTGCTAGGATTATAGGTGTGAGCCACCATGCCCAGCCTATAAATTAGAATTTATTTTGAATTGATATCTTTAGGCTTTAGGTTTGGTACTTTGGGTATCAGGACACTTTGTTTCTGAATTCATTAACCCTTTGCACTCACTTGCTTTTTTCTCAATTCCTTTATTCTACTCGGGATTTAATTTTTTAAATACCCCAGATTTTACAAAGCATGGCAGTAGAATAAAAAACTGGAGTTTCTTTTCATACAAACTTATTTATTTGGATTTTTTTATATTTCAAATTATTGATACATTCAAAGAGTAATTTTAATCTCTATAATTTTTGCTAACCGTGTCAAGTCACACTCGACATCCGAGTGCAAAGGGTTAGTATATCCCCCTCAGAATAGGTTAATGATTATTGATTTTTATTTTAAAAATTTTTAGTTTTTTTTTTTTTTTTTTCCTCTCCTCCACCTCAAAATTTTTAGTTTTTAGTGATAGGGTTTTGCTCTGTTGCCCAGGCTAAAGTGCAGTGGCTTCATCATAGCTCACTGCAACCTCAAATTCCTGGGCACAAACAATCCTCCTGCCTTTCAAGTAGCTAGGACTACAGGCATGCACCACCATGCCCAGCTAATTTTTTTTTTTTTTTTTGGTAGAGATGGGGTCTTGCTATGTTGCTCAGATTGGTCTTAAATTCCTAGCCCTAAGCAACCACCAGTTTAGGCCTCCCAAAGTGCTGGGATTACAGGCTTGGGTTACTGCATCAGCCAGTAATTGTTGGATATCAGTACTTGAAGCAATTGTCTTAAAGCCATTAAAAGAGGGTATTTATTTGCTTTTTGTTTTCATTCTTAAAGGTATACACAAAAGTATATTTGAGGATGCCATGGTAAACATTTGCTAATTACCTACTTCTTTTAGGTCCTGAAGTAATCCACACATTAATAAAAATCTTAAGTGATGATACACTACTTTTTTGATATGTTTCCAAGCTACTATTGTTTATAACTATTATTGCTGTTATTTTTAATTTTGGTAAGGATGCTGTTAATTTTCCCCCAGGAAACTTCTGTAGCCTGATCTTTGGTATGCTCTAAAATATATATATATATATATGAGGCTTTGAAAGGGGTAGTAAATAAACTTCTAAAATACAGTGTAGTCAGTGATCAAATTTATGGACTACTGTGTTCTATATAGGACTGTATCAAAGATATTCAATTAACCCCCACATATCTCTGTGCATACTTAGCTACTGTCCAGGGCCTATAATCAGACTGTTTTTGCTCTGTTTAGACACTTATCTTGAAGTTGTAATTAAGAGTAATATATACTTTGTTTTCATTGAAAACAATTTGATCTTTATTCTGTGCTTTTATTTTTTCATTTTCTTTTCACCAACTCGAACCAGAATATTCTGTACTTTAAAAAATATATATGGACATCAAAAGAAGACAGACTAATGGCCAAAAAACATATGAAAAATTGCTTAACATTTCTAATCATCAGGGAAATGCAAATCAAAACCACAATGAGATATCACTTAACTCCAGTGAGGTTGGCTTTTATCAAAAAGTCCCAAAACAACATATGTTGGCGTGGATGTGGAAAGATAGGAACACTGGTGGGACTGCAAATTAGTACAACCATTATGGAAAGTAATATGGAGATACCTCAAAGAACTGAAAGTAGAACTACCATTTAATACAGCAGTCCTACTACTAGGTATTTACCCAAAGGCAAAAAAGACATTCTGTAATAAAGACATCTCCAAGACATCTCCACTTGAATGTTTATGGCAGCACAGTTCACATTTGCAAAGATGTGGAAACAACCCAAGTGCCCGTCAATACATGAATGGATTAATAAAATGTGGTGTATGTATACCATGGAATACTACTCAGCCATAAAAAAGGTGAACTACCTCTTGTATTATCCTGGATAGAGCTGGAGCCCATTCTTCGAAGTGAAGTATCACAAGAATGGAAAAACAAGCACCACATGTGCTCACCATTAAATTGGTACAGATTGATCAACACTTATATGCACATATGGAAGTAACATTCATCAGGTGTCAGGCGGATAGGAGAGGGGAGTGAGGGGATGGGTAAATTCACAGCCAACGGGTGTGGTGCTGGGAATGGACATGCTTATAGCTGTGACTCAGACAGTGCAAAGGCAATTTATGTAAGCAAAGCATTGTACCCCTGTAATATTCTGAATTAAAAAAAAAGGAAAAATATTATATATGGACAGACATATTTAATTTCCCTTCCTAAGCCTGAGAGCTATAATAACACATTGAAGTCACCTGAGTTTTTGCCTGTGGCCATTTACAATTACAGGGTAGATAGTGTGTTAAACTCAGTATGAGACAGAAACTATGAGGTAAGAATCTAATTAGAATTTTGGAATGAAGTATTTGTTACTAATTATTTCCCTTCCAACTTCTAAGGAGTAAAACTAAAATTTATAGCTGCCATATTACAAAAAGATTCTGCTTTTTTTTTGAACATCTGAAATCACAATAATATTTAAAATTGTGTAACTTTTGAATCAAACCAAAGTTTCTATTTTTTCGTTGTCAACATTTATAGGTAGGGAAATATGGAGTCATAGGAAATCTATTTCTGTTCTCAAACAATTTTAAATTTTCCTAGAATTCTGTCCATGAAGGCATATGGATACTGACAGGCTCTACCTCCAAAAAAGGTGAAAAAACAAGTGTATTCAGAAGCTAATGGTAAGAATTGAAATTAGAAAATTGTGAAAAGACATTACTATTTAAATGTCCTAAAGACACTCTAAAGATTAACTCAGAGTGCGTTTTGTAATTTCATCAGCTGTTTGACTAAGCTTTAATTATTTTAATTACATTAAAAATCCACTTTCCACTTGTATGTCAAAGCTATTGTATTTTTTGATATTTTAAAAGATGAATCTTATTGAATGTAGAATAATGTCAGGTTACATTAATGGAGGAAAAAAGAAAAAACACAGATTAAACTCTAGAACTAATACATGGAAACTAATATTAAGATTTTTATAGTAATTCTGTACTTCCTTTATTATCAGATACTAAAATATGGTGTGTATGTTATACAACACTTTCCTCTTGTTGCTGGTAAATGGTGACTTTTGCTTGTATAGCATGTAACACTTGTATAAAATGATGTGAGATCTTACTAAAAGTTTTAGCACATTGATAAATGTTGGGAATGTGCTGAATACTTGCATTCTTATATTTAATATGTTCTTATATTTCAGGTCTTTCAGATTACAAATTATTGGAAGGAAGGAGAATTAATGGAAAGTAGTACTTATATCCATGCATGTTGTGATGGAATTACATAATTTATCATCATGAATGCATTTTATACACAAATGGGCCAGAATGTATGTTTGCAGACTTCCTACATATCACATGTTGCCAGTAGAATCCCAGAAGATTCTGTAATATATCATACTCTTTCCTTGGAGGCTGCTTTTTTTGTTTTAAGACAATCAAAATTAGTGGTGGTCATTCGCCAGTTACTTTGAGATATCAAGCCTGATTTTTTAAGTTCTCTTCTACATATAAAAATTATTTATGCCCTTTTTATTCCCCTAAATTGGAAAGCTAAGAAAATAAAGGTAATTTTTAATATGGAAACAACAAAAGGTGCTTATTTTTGAAGAAGAAATAGGAGCAGTAGAAAGGAATGTCTTTCAGTTTCTCCTTAAAGGAGGATTTCTTGCAACTTATCAATAATTTAATAAAGAAAAATAGCAGATTTGCCTTTTCTATTATAAATTCAATTCAGTATTACCATGTTTCTACAGAACAAAATTCATAATTTTAACATTTGGTTTTGTGTGGCTTAAGAATTTATTTCCCTACTGTTCAGAATAGTGTTTCTTACTTTTTAAAACCCATTACTTTTTTGATCAATAAACAATCTTACGTTCTCCTTTAATGTTCAGATTTTTAAAATAAATTAGTTTTTGTGTATAAAAACAAAATTAAAGCACATGTTTTATCATTCTTCTTTTAATAATACTTCTTACCATTCTCTTATCCAGAGATGGAATTTATAACCATTCTGCCGTAGGAATTGGAGGTGGATATCCCTTCCTTCTCCCTTGCTGAGAATATACTGGAGATTACAATTTTGACAGTCATGGAAAGCACAGAATATTTTCACTTTTTGTGTAGATGAGAGCTGGTTACACACAAATTTAACAAATGAAATATTAAAGACATTACATTTCCCTAGTGATTTGGTCCTATTTTGCACTTACGGGATGAAATCATGTATGTATAATGTAATTTAGACAGTACTAAAATCCCATAAGGTAAAGAAAAGACTTTTCAATTTTATACTTAGATAAATATAAACTGGTAAAACAAAAAATGTTTCATCTTGCATAGTTGTGAATCAGCTTCACGTCACATTGATTATGCTCTTCTGAGTTGAGCAAAACAAGTACAAGGAAGATAGCTCCCGTGGGCTTTAGATATTGCTCTCTAATTCTGCTGCACTGGTTATCTGCGTCATGTAGTAGGAGAACTTAGCTTTGGGGCTCTCTGTATGAGCTACACGTGAGTGCATTGAGCATCAGGTGTTTCTGACCTTTAAACTTTTTTTCTTTTGATATTCTAGATCAGGACAGAGAATAAAGCTGTGTCAGAGTTGGACAGTTTTGCATTTAATTGTATCCCTTACACGTGTTTTCTCTCCTTTAACCATTCTGGAGTGTGGCTCTAAAATAAAGTGTATTGTATTGTACCAAGACAAAGTAATAGAAGTAGATTGGTAGTATGCTGGCACAACTGAACAGCCTTTTGTTTTTCTTTTCATACTATTTGTCTTTTTTCATTATTTCTGCAGTGTGATTCTTAGCTTTGTATGTTAAATTAGGTACAGTGGTTGTAGAAGAAATGAAAACAGTTGTGACTTTAAAAGCATAAGCAATCACATCTGTTTGGTAGAAGTTCTAGTCTCCTTTTTGTTAAACAGAAATGGAGTATTTCATTTTTGTAATTAGCTTTCTATGATAATTTCTGTCACTCTGTCTCCTTTCAGCAGGGCACAGTAATGTGGTCTTACTAGTAAATGCGGGGATTAGAATCCTGTTTTTCTTTTTTTGTTTGAAAATCAGGACAGGAGGAACAGGGTCTCAGAAGATAAAGAGTTTGTTTGACTAATCAACTAGGAAGCATAGTTAGTGGAAGCTTATTATTTCAGAATTAAATTGGGTCCTATCTTTACATGACTATTTTTCCTTAATTCTAAAATTCAAAGTTTCACTATACTTATTTATTTTCATTGTTAAGATGCAGAAGAATTGAGTTTGCCTTTAAATTCATTACACATAGACAGTTGATTGTAAATATATTTAATTAATATTCCAGTTTGTCCTATTTAAAATGATTCTGTGTGTCTGTGTTAACAGTTATGTAAATGTTCCACATTAAAGCAGGTTAGATGTTATCATAACTTACTGACTTGCTAGGCTAGTCTCTGTCATTTTTAATGTAACTCTAATCCTTAAAAACATTATTTTATTATCTGCACGTGGCTGTCATCGTAAAATGTTTAATGCATTAGGCACTATAGTAACCAGCAGAAGTGGTTCCACGTGTTGGCTTTTGCAAGGTATTATAAAAGTCATTGTGTAAGTCTCTCTTGACTTGGTGCAGCATGTCAATTTTGAAAAGCCACGTGCAAGTTTTTAGATTTTGAGATTGGAACTCACGTAGAAAGGTTGGGGTAGCAAAATATTAAAATATTATTCTCTGATGGCCTCAATGATAATACTTTAAAGAGTATATAAAGCTTTGAATCCCCCTCTTTTTTTAAAAAACAGACTGTGAAGACTGCTGAGAGAAACTTGCAGTTCAGTCACATAAGTATAATAAACAAATACTGGGCCTCATGGAAGAAGAACAAGATTTACCAGAGCAACCAGTAAGTATTTCCTTTAACAACTTAAAGTTGACTATAGGAAAGTAAATCTTAAAAGATTTTAAATATTATACAGTTATACTTGCTGATTCTAAATGTCGTATTTTGCTAATGATGCTATTTAGAAAGCTCAGCATTACAAAGGGAATTGTATTTGGAAATGTCATTAAAAAAAATCAATGGCTAGTGTTACAGTTTTTAGAAAATAAAAGAGTATGCCTATTTACTAGTCAGGCAGCATATCACCATTTCTGCCAGAAAATTTAGTTTTATTTTTACCTAAATTTCCCTAATGTAGTTAATTTTTTTAAATGTGAAGAAGTATCATTTGACTATTAGCTAATTCTTTTTTATTTTTTTATTTTTTTTGAGACAAGAGTCTCACTCTGTTGCCCAGGCTAGAGTGCCGTGGCATCAGCATAGCTCACAGCAACCTTGAACTCCTGGGCTCAAGCAATCCTTCTGCCTCAGCCTCCCGAATAGCTGGGACTATAGGCATATGCCACCATGCTCGGCTAATTTTTTTCTATATATTTTTATTTGGCCAATTAATTTCTTAGTAGAGACGGGGTCTCGCTCTTGCTCAGGCTGGTTTTGAACTCCTGACTTGACTGATCTGCCTGCCTCAGCCTCCCAGAGTGCTGGGATTACAGGCATGAGCCACCGTGCCGGCCAGCTAATTCTTAAAAACAGATAAGATCTTAGAAATGGGATTCAATTGTTAATTTATTTTATTTTATTTTTTTATTTATATTTAAAATTTTTTATCTTCTTTTTTTTTATCAATACAGAGCAGCACTTCAGGAATGTTAATTTATTTTAAAATTTTAATATAATAAAATAATTTTAAATGTCCTCAAGTGATATGGATTTATCTTCTTTTTGTTTTTCGGCCCTTAACATTTAGAAAAGGAAAACAATAGTGTTATTCTTTTAAGATAACTTTTATGTTAAAGGGTCTTTTCCTTTTGTCTCTAGTTTCTTTTTCTGAAGTTAAATACTGATTCAATTGACTATCCTGAGTGGGCCTCTTGCATTTCATATTAAGAGAGAATATAGAATGGTACATGCTTATTTTTCTTTATGAAAATCCAACCTAGAAAAATTTGAATTTTGAAAGCAGATAATAGAATATATTTTTTATGTTCTAGATGTATTCTTTACATCACAAAAGGATGTTTACCAGCTTCCATTTAAACAATGAAATCCTTTAATATATTTTTAATATTTTTCTTTATGTTGAGAAATGCATATTGATGGTTACTTTGCCATTCATTATTCCTCTAGCCCTCTCGGTTGAGGTGTTTAAGTGTAACATTAGGAAGACATAAGCAACTGGTAAAAAAACCTTTTGAAACATTTGAAATGTGATCCCATCCCTGGTGAGACATTAATGATCAGGGAAATGGTAATGTTAAAAATTATCTTGAGTAGTTTATATAGGGTATACACTATTGAAACAAATTGCTGAATTATAGCTACTGAATTTAGCAAGGAAAATTATGTCATTGAGTTTTTAATGTGGTAAGACAAGTCATATTTTTCATATTTTCAAAAGACTTATGTAAGTGTTGACATACTGTTGAAATATGGGTATTGTTAGTTACTCCTTACCTACTTAAGGTAATGAGAATTGTTGAGGCTGACCTTCTTACGAGTCATCTCTCTGCTCTGCTTCATTTCCTTGTCATTCTATTCAACTTCTATAATATGATGTGCAAAACCTGATTGTTACTTCAGAGGAAGGTAAGAAATTGAAGCACTTTAAAACTTCTGCGAGTATAAGTGGTTATAGTCACAGGGCATCATTTCCTTATTGATTTGTGCCTACGTCTTAATTTATAAAGGAGACTGAGTCAGTGCCATTAAAATAAACGTTTAATATTAGTCATAGTTCCCCTGGGAAGGAGAGACATAGCATGTACAGGGCCACAAGGGGGAGTACCAGTGTTGGTCAGGAGGCAGAAGAGAGCAAGGGGAAGGCTTGGGCCACAGACTTTGTTGAGGTTTCTATAGGAAAGGAAAGGCAAGATAGGGTAAACAATGTAGAATTGGCTAGTTTGAGTAATTCCAGCAGGCTTTGTGGCCTATGGGCTATTTCTCATTGTTGAGTACCTGGCTCTAGGTTGGTTGTTGTAGGGCAGGAGAAATAGGGGCTTACTGTGTGTGAGAGTTAGATAAAGGATGTAGTTTAGAGTATGGGCATTTCCCCTGGATTGCAGAGGAAATGTGAACAAATTTGGCCTTTAGTTAGGCCCTGTGATTTATGGATGCCAAATAGACAAATACAGAATCTAAGAAAAACACAGAACACTTAACTGTTAAAAATTGAATAGGAAGAACAAATGTCATATTTTTAGGAGAAACACAGCTTTTTACAGGCTATAGTAGAAATCTAAAATATGAGTGGAAAGAATGGTCCTATTCCAAGGTGGTGATTTTTTTTTTTTTTTGCCAAGGAAGAAAGGAGTTTTTAATATGGCAAATATCTCGTCACATCAGAAGACCAAGAGAAGCTGCCTCAAATCTGTCTCTGAAGCCAACATTTTTAACTCTGTTTACCTATATATAGGGAGAGAGGTTACTTATGGGCATTATTATTGAAGTTATTTTAATCCTATTTTCTCTTCTGCACTCTTATTGAATTATCCTTTCTCTTATTTCTCTACTGCTTGCTTGCTCTACCTGAAGAAAATATTTTGTTCAGGTTGTCATTCACAACACAGATTCTAACGTCTGGTTCTTTCACTTTCCCTTTATTGCTAATCAGTCCTCAGCCTTCTCTGTAATCAGAGATGGTTCTCTCTGTAGTTACCATTTATCTTGAAATCACTCAATCTTTTCCTCCAGTCTTCATCTTTCTCAGCTATTGTCCAAATTAGAACTGTTTTAAAAAAGAGTGAAAGGGTACGCTAACCTGACTTGGTTTTAGGATAAGAGGGATAAACTAAGACTGTTGCTAGCAAATTGGAAGCATTAAAAACCCCTTTAAGACTACCAGGAGTGCTCTCTGAATTCAGAGTTTTTTTCTTTTCTTTTTTGTGATAAGGCGGCTCTATCAGTTAGGCTGGAATACAGTGGCACTGTCACAGTTCACTGCAACCTTGAACTCTACTGAGCTTAATTGATCCTCTTACTTCAGCCTCCTGGGTAGCTAGAACTACAGGCATGCTTGATACAGGCATTAGCCATGCCCTGTTAATTTTTAAATTTTTTGTAGAGACAGGGTCTCACTTTGTTGCTCAGGCTAGTCCCAAACTCTTGGCCTCAAGCCATCTACTGGCCTCCCAAAGCTGGGATGATAGGCGTGAGCCACTGAAGTTTTTTAAAAAAGATTTAGTCCCACATTTAGAGCAATCACCTAAATTATTTAAATGAGTTCTAATCCTCCAGACTCAGAAGTTTTTATCCCTTACACCAAAAATGCATAAACATCATTGCCAAACCAGTGTTTATCAACCTCTAAAACATCTCAGAAAATAAGAGAGGTACTTGAAACAATATAAAGAAATGCTGCACTGTTTGGGCTTTTTTAATTTAAAGGTGGTGTTAGGTGCTGGAAATTATAGACTAGGTGCTCATTTAATGCTGTTTAGTGACAGCATTCTAAAACATAATATTGAACACACCTTATGTTGACCAGACCCTGGTGGACACTTAGAAAAGGATATGACTAACAGTCACCAGGGGCTAGCTATTCTATATTTTCTCTAAGAACACTCTACATTCTAATTCATAGCTTAAAGATTTGGGATATAAATAGATCAGGTGTCCATATTTAAGTTAAAGTATCAAAAGGTGATAATGTTACTTCTTCAAGGACTCTCAGTGTGTATATTCACTGTGAGGTATTTCTTATTCTTGATCCAGTGCTGTTCTTTTTCCGCTACTGTTCAAGTAGAGACTATATAATCATCACAGAAAGAATCCATCTATCTGTAGATAGGATTCTTACATTTTTGGAAGGTTGTTTATGGTAACTTATATAATGAAGTTATTTACAATTGCAATTTTTTTTTTTTTATAAGCTAAGTGTGGCCCTGTTAGTATTACTTGCTAGAAGTGTGTCTTCCTCCAAAAAAGGATGTAGGTACCTCATGTTTTATTTCTCTACCTGTGTTGTGACAAAAGAATACCAGTTTTGTGTCCTGTTTGGAAAAGAGATAAAAAAGATTAAAGTAGATGAAATTTTCTTCCTTAAGTTACTGGTTTTCCCACAGTGGAAATATATATGAATATAAGTATATTTTTGCTTTATATATATGTTTTGCATTTTATGGACCCAGATTTAACAACATTTCATTTTGTTGATTCCTGCAATTAGCACAAAGCTGAAAAATTATCTACAATAATCAAGTGACCCTTAAAGAGTGGCTGTATTGTGGGACCAGCACAGTCCAGCTGTGGTCTCTGAGAATTTACTCTGAGAATTATCAATTTTTAGGTCATCTTTTCTCACATGGATTAATGCAACAGCCTCTTCAGATTTTCTTACTTTAGTTTTGTCCTACTTCCTATTCATTTTTCATCTATACTTTATCAGAGTGATCTTTCTAAAATTCAGAGTGGATCATGTTATCTTGCTAATACTCCAAGGCCTCCTCATTACCCGCAAGATAAAATTGAGACAGAGTCCCACTTTGTTGCCCTGGCTAGATTGCAGTGGTGTTATTACAGTTCATTGCACCCTCAAACTCCTGGGCTCAAGCAATCCTCCTGCCTCAGCCTCCTGAGTAGTTGGCCTACACCACCATACCCAGCTAATTTTTTTCTGTTTTTTGGTAGAGATGGGGTCTTGCTCTTGCTTAGGCTGGGCTCAAACTCCTGAACTCAAGTAATCCTCCCACCTCAGCCTCCCAGAGTGCTAGGATTATAGGCATGAGCCACTGCGCCTGGCCAAAATTGAACTTCTTAATCTGGTTTATAAGAGCCTTTACGGTTAAGCTTCTGTTTACCATACAGCCTAATTTTACCAACCTCTCCTGTCAGACTTATTACTCCCAGTCATACTGAATTTTTAGCAAAGTTGCATGTTTGTTCTCATCTATGAACCTTTTTAGATATACTAATCCTTGTGCATGGATTATACTATTTCCCCCCACCCTTTCATATATAAGTTCCCTCTCTTTACTTGGCTAAATTTAGTTTATCCATCAAGTTTCAATTTAGGCTAATAATTCTCAATTGATTTACAACCATAGAATGTTATTACAGGTCATAACTGGTGGGCGTACATTGTCAATATACAGGGTGTAGGAAAAAACCCTTGAGAACCACTGTCTTAGGCAATACTTCCTCTAGGAAATTTTTTCTGACTTATTGCCTTACTGCATCCCTACATTCTCTGGCCACTTCCTCCAGTAGAAAGACTTTGTTTGGTGTCCCTCCTGTGTGTTCCATAGCACCTTATACTTCCATCACCATCCTTAAACTCAGTGTTTGATAAACTGTATATTTACTTATCTTTCTTTTAAACTAGACTATAAGTTCCTTGAGGTCAAGGGCTGCATTTTGTTTAGCATTATATTCCCTTTCAGGAAGGCTTGGTAGAGAATACCCTTGTTGAGTGAATGATAGGATGTATATGACCCAGAATTCCCACTATGGGATTTAACATTGGAGAATCTATAGAAGGGTATATACTAGTTGTGACAGTGCTACTTGCTACTGTGACAGATAGCCTCAGTGTCTCAGTAGTTTAATATAAAAAACTTTTATTTTTCTGTCACTTAGTCTCCTATGGATTAGCAGCATTCCTAGGGCAATCCTCCAGGAAGGTTGCTTTCATCTTGTGATGCCATTATCTTCAATTTGTGGCCTCTGTGATTTCCAAAGAAGGAGAAGAAAGGATTAAAGGATCACAAGGCATATTTTTAAGGGCTAGTTCTAAAAGTGGCTTAAATTGCTTCTGTGCTTTTTCCCATTGATCGGAATTCACATGGCTCCAACCTGACAGCAGGGAGGCTAAAAATGCTCACTTGCTTTCTCTCTTTAAGTTTCATCTTTACACCAGCCCTGTGAAGTAAATAGTTGTATCTTTCTTTTAGAGATGAGGAAACAGATGCAGGGAAGTAAAGATATGCAGTGAATTAACTCTGAGAATGGAGGCGAGGTGTAGTGGTTCCCTCCTGTAATCCTAGCACTCTGGGAGGCCGAGGTGGGAGGATCCCTTGAAGTCAGGAGTTTGAGACCAGCCTGAGCAAGGGTGAGACCCCATCTCTACTAAAAATAGAAAAAATTAGGCTGGTCATTATGGCTCTCACCTGTAATCCTAGCACTCTGGGAGGCTGAGACGGGCGGATCGTTTGGACTCAGGAGTTTGAGACCAGCCTGAGCAAGAGTGAGACACTTGTTTCTACTAAAAATATATAAATAGCTGGACAACTAAAATATATATATATAAATAATTAGCCAGGTATTGTGGCGCATGCCTGTAGTCCCAGCCACTCAGGAGGCTGAGACAGTAGGATTGCATGAGCCCAGGAGTTTGAGGTTGCTGTGAGCTAGGCTGATGTCACAGCACTCTAGCCTGGGCAACAGAGTGAGACTCTGTCTCAAAAAAAAAAATGTTTAGCTGGGTGTGGTGGTGTGTGCCTGTAATCCCAGTGACTCAGGAGGCTGAGGCAGGAGAATTGCTTGACCCCAGGAATTTGAGGTTGCTGTGAGCTAGGCTGATGCCATGGCACAATAGCCCAGGTTACAGAGCAAAACTCTCCGTCTCAGAAGGAAAAAAAAAGTTTCTCTTAGAACTGAGCCTTGAACTAAATATTATGAATATGTGTACTGGGTGATTTCTGTTTCCTTGCTGTGTTATATTTAAAGTGTGATTATATTTTGTAGCAGAGGCATAATTAGAACCCCGATTCATGGGTTTGCCAGTAGTTTTCTTTCTATGTTATCTTTAACCATCATACACCTATAAGATTGTCCTTTTTTTAGGTAACAGATTTATTGAGATATAATGTACATATCTCACAATTCACACTTTTAAAGTATGCAATTCAATGGTTTTTAGTATATTCACAGAATTTTGCAACCATCACTGGAATCAATTTTAGACCATTTACCTCACTCCAAAAAGAAACTCGTATGCATTAGCAGTTACCTCCCAGTTCCTCCGTCTTCCTCAGCCCTAGGCAACCACTAATCTACTTTGTGTCTGTAGATTTACCAATTTGTGGACATTTCATGTAATGGATTTATCATTCTATGGTCCTTTGTAACTGGCTTCTTTTACGTAGGATATTGTTTTTAAGGTTCATCCATGTTGCAGCATATATCAGTACTTCATTCCTTTTTATTGCACTAATATTTCATTATATAAATAGTACTACTACATTTTATGATCTATTCCTCAGTTGACGGACACCAGGGTTATTTCCACATTTGGGCTATTTTGAATAATGCTGTTATGAACATTCATCTACAAGTTTTGTGTGGACATATGGTTTCATTTCCTTTGGGTATATGGCTAGGAGTGTGATTGCTGGGCCATATGGTAACTTCACATTTGACTTTTTGAGGAACTGCTAGAATGTTTTCCCAAGCAGCTGCACTATTTTACATTTCCACCAGCAGCCTGTGAGGTTTCCGGTTTCTCCATATCCTTGCTAACACTTGTTACTGTTCATCATTTTTGTTATAGCCATCTGAGTGGAAGTAGCATATCATCGTAATTTTGATTTGCATTTAGTTTTGATTTGCATTTCTTTTATGACTAATGATTTCGAGCATTTTTTTGATGTGTTTATTGGCCATTTTTACATCTTTAAAGACATATCCATTCAGATCTTTTGCCCATTTCTAAATTGGGTTGTCTTTTTATTGTTGAATTATAAGAGTTTTTTATATATTGTAGATACAAGTCCCTTGTAAGAAAAATGATTTACAGAATGTTTCTCCCATTTTGTGGGTGATTTTTTTCACTTTCTTGATGATGTCTTTTGAAGCATAGAAGTTTTAATTTGGGGGAGGGAATGTGGAAAAAGTTTTAATTTTGGTAAACTGCTTTTTCTCTTCACTTGTGCTTTTGTTGTCATTTCTAAGAAATTGTTTAATCAAGGTCATGATTCTTATTTTGTACATGTTTATTATAAGTGATAAGAGCATACATACTCTTCTAAGAGTTTTATAGTTTTAGGTCTTACATTTAGAGCTTTGATCCTTTCTAAGTTAATTTTTGTATATGACTTGATGTAGGAGTCCAATTTCATTTCACTTTTTATTAAATACATGTGACTATTCAGCTGTCCCAGCACCATTTGTTGAAAAGACTATTCCTTCCCCAGGTACAGTTGACATAAAAAAAAAAAAAGAGAAGAAGTAAAAAATATTTATATTAAAAAAAGAAAAGACTGTTCTTCCTTCTTTTAGTTGTCTTGGTCCCCTTGTTGAAAATCATTTGACTGTAAATGTGATACTCTTGTTGAAAATCAGTTGGCCATAAATCTAAAGGTGTGTTTCCAGACTCTCAATTCTATTCCATTGATCCATATGTCCGTCCTTATGCCAGTTCCACACTGTCTTGATTACTATTGCTTTGTAGTAAGTTTTGAAATTGAGGAATGTGAGTCTCCCAACTTAGTTTTTCTTTTTCAACATTGTTTTAGCTATTCTTAGTCCCTTTTATTTCCATATGAAATTTAGGATCAACTTGTTAATTTCTGCAAAGAAGCCAGCTGGGATTTTGATAGGGATTGGGTTGACCATGTCCATCAATTGGGGGAGTATTGCCACCTTTAAAAAATTAATTCTTCTGATCCATGAACGTGAGGTGTCTTTCCATTTATTTAATTTTTCTTTAATTTCTTTCAACACATACTGTAGTTTTTCATGACATAGGTTTTGGACTTTTGTTAAATTTACCCCGAAGTATTTTATTCCTTTTGATGCTATTGTAAATGGAATTGTTTTCTCAATTTCATTTTTGTGTTGGTCATTGCAAATGTATAGAAATACAATTATTTTTATATATGTGTCTTATATCTTGATACCTTTCCAAACTTGTTTATCAGTTGTAATTTTTTTTTTTTTTTGAGACAGAGTCTCACTTTGTTGCCCAGGCTAGAGTGAGTGCCGTGGCGTCAGCCTAACTCATAGCAACCTCAAACTCCTGGGCTTAAGCAATCCTACTGTCTCAGCCTCCCAAGTAGCTGGGACTACAGACATGCGACACCATGCCCGGCTAAGTTTTTCTATATATATTAGTTGGCCAATTAATTTGTTTCTATTTATAGTAGAGACAGGGTCTCGCTCTTGCTCAGGCTGGTTTCAAACTCCTGACCTCGAGCAATCTGCCCTCCTCAGCCTCCCAGAGTGCTAGGATTACAGGCGTGAGCCACTGGCGCCCAGCCTAAAAATTTTTTTTTTCATTTTTTTTTTTTGAGACAGAATCTCACTTTGTTGCCCAGGCTAGAGTGAGTGCCATGGCATGGCGTCAGCCTAGCTCACGGCAATCTCAAACTCCTGGGCTCAAGCAATCCTCCTGCCTCAGCCTCCCAAGTAGCTGGGACTACAGGCATGCACCAGCCACCATGCCCAGCTAATTTTTTCTATATGTAGTAGTTGGCCAATTAATTTATTTCTATTTTTAGTAGAGACAGGGTCTCGCTCTTGCTCATGCTGGTTTCGAAATCCTGACCTCGAGCAATCCGCCCTTCTCGGCCTCCCAGAGTGCTAGGATTACAGGCATGAGCCACCCGCCTGGCCTGGCCTTCAGTTGTAATTTTTTAATGGATTCTTTAGGATTTGTGTATGTAAGATTATGTCATATGCAAATAAAGATAGTGATTATATCACCTTTAACCTTGATAGAGAGCTTTTTCAGCCTTACTGCTTTTCCACTTGTTGGCAGCCTATATTACTGTCAGCATTTGTTTGGTATTGTGTTCTACAAGATATAGAAGTAGTTTGCCTTCTGAATTTGAAGATGGTGCTAACAGTATACTTCTCACAAATATGATCCTAATCTTTTGGGGCCAGTACTGACCAGGGAATGCAGCCTTATATGATGGGCTGCTACTTGCAACCTTTGCTTACCTTGCTGTGCAGAGTTTTTATTCATTATTGCAGGTATTTTACTACTCTGTAAAACTGCCGATCCAATTTTTGCTGATTCAATCTTTGCTATTCCTATTAACAATCAGGGCCCATTTTCTGTCAGTTTCTGGGTTGTATTGTTTGAACCTGTACTTCTGTAATTGAATGAAATCTATCTATATTCTTTGAGTTACTTTGCTGCCTAGATAACACATGCTTCCTATCCTTGACTTAGAGTGGGACGTAATCGCCCAAAGCAAGGCGAGCAATGGGCCTTGTGAGGTATTAATAGAAGGATTGCCTTCTAACACACTTTCCTCTCCCAGACTTTTCTGTTTGGTAGAGATGACTTTAGGCACATTTTCTCCATTGCTTTTTATGAATATTTACTCTTTGCACTGGGGGTTGACACTGTAATAAGTGAAGAAGCATAGTTCTTCTTTGAAAGTAGGTATACTTAAATCCAGGACCTTTTTTTTTCTTTCTGGATTCGATTAGCTAAATTTGTTCCTCTATGGCTCTAACAAAATTAAGGCTGTGATACATTAGATTCTCAAATGCTCTAATTTTCTTTGTATGGATTACTGTTTAGAGACAATAGATTGTTTTGGTTACTCAACCAATAAGCTCATAACTACATTTCTTTGATAGCAAAGGAGAGTCTTTGGGTGAGCTAAGCATAAATTCATCCCCACTATTGGACAGTACATTATTATCTGACTTTACATAAATATTATCATCTTTAGATAGGGAGGACAGAACATTTTATAAAATGAGCCTGTATTTTGTTATTTGTGAAATTGTGGCAGACTAGATAGTTGAATTTTTCTTGTTTTAACTTCACAGTTTCTTGTCAAAACAGTTTTCCAACATTACTTAGGTCAGATCATTTTTCTCTCATACCTTTCAAAGAGCTTATGTACATTTGTAATACAGTTTACAGTTAGATTCTTTTGTCACAGTCTGCATACTATTTTGGAATCCCTCAACCTCTTGGTTTATTTATGGTATCTTTTATCATACAGAAGCTTAAAATTTTTGTATAATCATATCTGTCTGTTTTCTCCTTTATGGCTTTTGGATTTAATATTATGCTTGGTAAGGATTTAACCATCTCAAGATTTTGTATTTTGTTTTTGTGGCTTCTGTAATTTTGTTTTTAAATTTAGAAGTAGGTCAGATGCGGTAGCTCATGCTTGTAACCCCAGCACTTTGGGAGGCTGAGGCAGGAGGATTGCTTGAGGACAGGAGTTTGAGACCAGCCTGAGCAACATAGCAAGACCACAAGAAATTTAAAAAATTAGCCCAGTGTAGTGAGTGTGGGCCTGTAGTCCCTGTTACTTGGGAGGCTGAGCCGGGAGGATTACTTGAGCTCAGGAGTTTGAAGCTATGGTGAGCTGTGATCGCACCACTGTACTCCAGCTTGGGTGACAAAGCGAGACTGTGTCTCAAAAAAAAAGAGAAAAATTTAGAAGTGTTTTTTGTTTTTTTTTTATTGTACCCTTTTTCTTCTTTATTTATTTTGTAGTTGTATATTCTTTTTTTTTTTTTTTTTTTTGAGACAGAGTCTTACTGTGTTTCCCAGGCTAGAGTGCCCTGGTGTCAGCCTAGCTCATAGCAGCCTCAAACTCCCAGGCTCAAGCAATCCTGTCTCAGCGTCCCGAGTAGCTGGGACTACAGGCATGTGCCAGCATGCCCGGCTAATTTTTTCTATATATTTTTAGTTGGCCAATTAATTTCTTTCTATTTATAGTAGAGATGGGGTCTTGCTCTTGCTCAGGCTGGTTTTGAAAACCTGACCTTGAGCAATCCTCCCTCTTCGGCCTCCCAGAGTGCTAGGATTATAGGCGTGAACCACCGTACCCAGCCTGTGATTGTATATTCTTATGAGGAATAGATGCCCATGAGAAATTTTATGGGCCTTGTATTTATTGTTTACCTGGTCCAAAATGCTAAATTTAATTATATTTGTATCTCTGTTCCCACCTGGTATGTTTGTTTCAAATTATTAGCAATGTTTCTGCCTTCTTTTGTTAGCTTGAGATACTTTCAGATATTCATAATTTGAATAGCTAAGCAAACTAATCATTTTTCTGCTGTAACCACTTCTAACTAGAAAGCTCTAAAATTATATTTTTTATAATATTAAAACAGAGAAATCTATTCATAATGTTAACCATTTATCTTCCATTTGTGGATTCTTAAACTGTTTCAATGGAAATGCCTTCTCACAAGGAAGTAGAAAAGGTGAAATATAAAAAAAGAATAGAACAATATTTTCTAAATTACTAGTAACCTGGTAAGAATTTATTTGAATTTTTGACACTCAAACAATTTAAGTATAAAGGTATTTCTGTTAAATAAATGAGTAGATGATACCCAGATTGCCACATGTACCGTTTGGTTAAGTATAATGTGTCTTACAATGTAAAACCAACAATTTTGTATGCAAGCTTAGATATTTTATTCTGGTAAACATTCTACCTTGAGTAGAAAAATCCTATTAAACATTTTACTTCAAGTCTGAGAAACACTTTTTTCATTAAAAAGAAGAGCTCCATGTAAGAACAGTCTGTCTCTAACTCTAAAATATAACATGGGTTAGTTAAATAAATCTAAGTGAAACAAAATGAAACAGTTAACCTATAATATATTAGTTAATATTATAGTTATATATTAAATATATAATATATATTATATATTGCTATTTGAGTAGCTAGATGACTTCAACAGATCACTGCATTGATACTTTTGTATATTTATTTTTGCAGGTGAAAAAAGCCAAGATGCAGGAATCAGGAGAGCAAACATTAAGGTATATAAAGTTGTTTTTAATGATCTACTTATAATTTTTTCTCATGCTGATTAGTGTATGAGCATGCTTTGGGTTGACTGACCTCTTTGGTTTTAACATCAGCCTTTACATTTTGAGATTATTGGGTTTAAGTTTAAATTTTTCAAAAAGTAAATTAAAAAAAATAAAAGTTTTCCTCCAAAATAGTTTTTCACTGGAACACATATGCTTATTTTTTTTCTTACGCATTATTTATTCTATAACATTTACCAAACTCATGTTGTATATCAGGCACTGTACTACATAGGGGAGACCTAATGGTAAATATGAAAAATGCCACATTCTTTAGTCAAGTGTACAGTATACAAAATAGGAAACATAAGCTGAAATAAAGGAAATCCAAGGGGTTTGGCATTAATTATGAAATGAGTATAGGATGCCTTAGTCGTTAACTCCACTCCCCTTATAGAAAAGAGGCAATTTGTTAGCACCTTACACTCTGGCTTCCATGCACCATAGTTTTCAGTTTTCCATAATTCTTACCTCCTGTCATTTTTGCACCAACCATATGAGCCATTAACTGTGTCACCTCAAACATATTAATTTCAAGAATCTTACTCTTTTACCACCACACACTATCATTTCAGCCCATTTATTCTAGAACTGCAAGCCATGTGATGTTTTATATTTCCAATTAAATGAGTATCTTATTTTCACTATCAACCACTGACCCTTCCCTCAAAAAGAAGTTCAGTTTCTTTCTCATGCTGCTTAAATGATAATATCTACTGTAAACAGTCCCTTACAAACATTCTTTCACTTCCTCCCCCTTCTCCCTGTGTCATACTTGCCTAACAAAACCACAACCTTGGATAAGCCCAACTATCCACCCATTCTATACTTAACTTCTAATCACCCATACATCATAAGAGAAAAACACAAAACTATGCCGACTGGTCTTAGTTTCCATTCATGATTACATCTCAAACAGGCACTTAAACACCCTTCCTGGTGTGTCTGATTTTCTGGTCTCTAATATCATCTTAATTCCTTCCTTCCTTTCCTCCTTTCCTCCTGCCCTCTCTCTTTTCCCTCTCTGTCTGCTGCCACTTACATTTCACTCAGCTGTGAATCTTGCTCCCTAATTCGAATAGAGATTAGAAACCATTAGATAGGAACATCTTGCTGTCAATTTCACTTTATCTACCCACTTGATCTGCTTTTCTGTAGATATTGTTTGCTTCCTTTTCCTCTGAAGTTAATACCTTGTTCTTATCTAAGGCTCATCCCTCCAGTTGTACTAAAGAACCCATCACCTTCATCTGTTCCTGCAATTATCTCTTCATTTAGCTTTAGCAATGTTTTTGTTATAATAAAATATACATAACATACAGTTTACTATTTTAACCATTTTAAGTGTACAATTTAGTCTCACATTAAGTACATTCACTTTGTGTGCAACTGTCACCACCATCCACCTCTAGAACTTTTTTATCTTCCCAGACTGAAATTCATACCCATTCAACAAGAATTCCTCATTACCCCCTCTCCCAGTGACTGGCAACCATCACTCTACCTTCTGTCACTGTAATTTTGACTACTCTAAGTACCTCACAGAAGTGGAATCATAGAATATTTGTCTTTTTTTTTTTGAGACAGTCTCACTCTTGTTCCCCAGGCTAGGGTGAGTGCTGTGGCATCAGCCTACCTCACAGCAACCTCAAACTCCTGGGCTCAAGCAATCCTTCTGCCTCAGCCTCCGGAGTAGCTGGGACTACAGGCATGTGCCACCATGCCCAGCTAGTTTTTTCTATATATTTTTAGTTGGTCAGTTAATTTCTTTCTATTTTTAGTAAAGACGAGGTCTCACTCTTGCTCAGGCTGGTCTTGAACTCCTGAGCTTAAGGGATCTGCCCACCTCAGCCTCCCAGAGTGCTAGGATTACAGGCTTGAGCCACCATACCCGGCCTAGAGCAACTTTTTATTCCCCGTGGTGCACACATTGTTAAGCAAAATTTATGTTTGTATAACTCTGGAAATAATTATATTTTGAGAGAGTATATCATTTCTGTAGAGATAATAACTTTAAAATATATATTTTTTAATTAAAAAATTTTAAATATTTAACAAAAGTGCTAGTTAATTCACTGTTTTGTGCTGTTGTTTCTGTTTAATCTCTAGACGATCAGTTGAATATGTAGAGGATTTTGCTAGAAAGTAAGATTCTAGGACCATCATATTTTAGGAACTGGTCCAGTATATACCAGCCCATACAAATATCATCAGCTTCTAAGATACAGAATCTAGAAGTAGTCTTCAACAGTGGGTATAACAGTGATCCCCAGACTTATCCAGGTATACCTATAAGACAAACCAGTTATTGCAGTCAGAAATGTGAAGTTCTCCACTTTTATGCCCTTCCGCTATTTAAGCAGATGTGGCATGGGCCCTATTAGTGTGTATTTTTATCAACCATTCGGGTAATTATAATAAATTAGCCAGTTTGGGAAACACTGATATAACTACTCCATGTATTATCTTACCCTTACCCTTCAGTTCCCATAGTCACATCTTGGTTAGTGCATTAAGTGTGATTCCAAAAATGTAAGCATTTGAGTAAAGGGATAAAAATAAATTTTATCTGGGGATATAGCCTAAACATTAATTGATCTAAGGAAAAAATTATTTAAACATTCAAAATGTACCAGAAAAGAACCCTTTATTATACTTTAATATTAGAGGTCAGTTTCAGAAATAATGTGAGAACTTTAAGAATTTTAGTGCTGTGTGTGTGTGTGTGTGTGTGTGTGTGTGTAGTTTTTATTTTTTAACTGGGAGAAAAGAGAAATGCCATGGGTTCAGAACCCCTGTTTGGAAATAAACATTTGTAATTTGAAAAAACTTCTCATGTGATTATGTTTTGTAGCCAGTTGAGAACCACTCTTTGAAGTCAGGCATCTCCCTACTTTCCTGTGGTACTATAGAAACAAAGTGACAGAGCACGATTATACAGAATAGTGACTATAATAAATAATAAAACATTGTATATTTCGAAATTGCTAAAACCATAGTTTTTAAATGTTTTTACCATAAAAGAATAAGTATGTGAGGTGATAGATTTAATTAGCTTGATCTAATCATTCTGTGATAAGCATGTATCAAAACACCACATTGTACCCCATAAATATACAATATATACAATTTTTAAAAGAGTGACAGCAGTGTTTTTAGATGTTGTGGAATTGCTCTTTTGTGATATGATCTTACAGAAAAATCTGACTTACCTGTGACTTAGCTGGAGTTTCTGAATGGTATAAAAATGAAAGGGATCTAGGGATATGAGAAAGAACACTAGAATGCTGAGGGTACTAACCCTAGCCATAGCTCTTTTCAAGCAGTTGCTAAAAACCAACAATAAGGCTGTCAGGAAGATTTACGTTGCCTCTTACTTGTATAGCCTAGAAGGAAATGTGTCTGATCTCAATACTTTTAGCAATGCTGCAAATCAGTCAGGAGCTAAGGTATTTATTTTGATTTTCCCAGTCAAGTAAGCAATCCGGATGTCAGCGAACAGAAACCTGAAACATCAAGCCTTGCTTCAAACCTTACCATGTCGGAGGAAAGTAAGTATTAATAACATACTTTGTGCATGATGGAGCAGATATTCCTATAACCAGGTATATATTCGTACACATTTGGTTTCCACTAATTGCCTCGTTTGTCCCAGAATATCCAGAAAGCCTTCCCATCCTTGCGTGTGTTCATCCTTGTGCTCTCCTACAAACTTCATTGATATACATGCTGAGGAGAAATCACACAGGATCCACTCACCCAAGGAGTCACACTCAGTGGTTTTACTTTTGTTCTGAGGTTGGATGTTTTAAAGGTTAATAGTGTTTTCCTCAAAATCAGAGAAGTTTGTAGGCCAACCCCTGATTGCTCCTCCAGAGGACTTGATATTTTTCTACCTTTCTAATAAAACCAAATGATCCCACCTATCAATCTAGGCCACAAAAGAAATGCAACCCCCTGAGAGCCAAGGACTGATACTGGGCACTAAAGGAGATCCAGCTCAGAAAGATAAACCCTCCACTTACCACCCCTCACTCCTATAGAATTGTTATATTCCTGCACTAGACAAAAAAATTGTGGAGTATTCTGTTTTTTCTTGTGGAAAAGACATAGACTTTGTCTGGCATACCTACTTATTGCCCTAAATTGCCTCCATTGATCAGATAGTCCTCCCTAAAATTAAATAGCTATGTCTTTCCATATTTTACCACACACTTTAAAAAAATAAGTTTGTATAAGACACTTAAAAAAGGCACTTGTTTGGGGAATATTTCTGCTCTTAAGATGATTATCCTTAACTTTGTATACTTCCTATGTATTAAAAAAAAAAGGATGACTGTAGAAAAGTAGATTCTATTCCATTGGTTCTCAAATGTTTAGCGTACATAAGAATCATCTGTAATGCTTGTTTGTAATGTAGAATTCTGGCCTCACCTTCAGAGATCATTCAGTAGATCTGATATGGATGGGAAATCTGCATGTTTGAGAATTTAGCTAGGTGATTCTTATACATGTGGGAAACTGTCCATACTGTGGGAAACTGCTCTAATCAATGAAATGTCTCCTCTAATTTCTTGAATATCCCACTCATCCCCAAGAAGAAGGCCTATTCCCTAAAATCTTATACTTTACATTCTTCAGGGCCAGGAAATAAGTTGAGTGTTCTTGCTCCTTGCAAATCATTTCTCTTCCTTTTTTCCCTTCAAAAACATTAGTTCCTTTGAAGTCTAACCTGTAACTTGCCCTACCTTCCCTTTTTTATTTTTTTATTTTTTTTGAGACAGAGTCTCACTCACTTGCCCAGGCTAGAGTGCGCGGCATCAACCTACCTCACAACAACCTCAAACTCCTGAGCTCAAGCGATCTTCCTTCCTCAGCCTCCCGAGTAGCTGGGACTACAGGCATGCACCACCACGCCCAGTTGATTTTTTTTTTTTTTCCAGCATATTATGGGGGTACAAATGTTTAGGTTACGTGTGTTGCTTTCCCCCCCAACCCTGGCTAATTTTTTATATTTTTAGTTGCCCAGCTATTTTCTTTATATGTTTAGTAGAGATGGGTTCTCATTCTTGCTCAGGCTAGTCTCCAACTCCTGACCTCATGAGCTCAAGTGATCCTCTCAGCTCATCCTCCCACAGTGTTAGGATTATAGGCGTGAGCCGCTGCACCCAGCCATCCCACCTTACCTTTTTTACCTTAGATTGTACTCCCAATTGTTCTGTTCTTTAAAGACTAGATTTCTGTATTTTCTTCTACTTCTTTGTAATTTTTAACATTCACGTATATGACTTATCCAGTACCTCTCCTGTCTTTCTTTTCCTTCTTACTTAGTATAGATTCTATGGTCCTTTTTTTTTTTTTTTTTTTTTTTTTGAGACAGAGTCTTGCTTTGTTGCCCAGGCTAGAGAGAGTGTGCCATGGCATCAGCCTAGCTCACAGCAACCTCAAACTCCTGGGCTCAAGTGATCCTCCCACCTCAGCCTCCCAAGCAGCTGGGACTACAGACACAAGCCACCACGCCCGGCTAATTTTTTGTTTCTATTTTTAGTTGACTGGCTAATTTTTTTTTCTATTTTTAGTAGAGATGAGGTCTCACTCTTGCTCAGATGGTCTTGAACTCCTGATCTCAAGCAATCCTCTGGCCTCAGCCTCCCAGAGTGCCAGGGTTACAGGTGTGAGCCACCGTGCCCGGCCGATTCTCTGGTCCTTTATTATAATTACTTCCTTACAAATACCTTCAATAACTTTGCCCCTTATTCTGTCCTTGCTAAATCTCAATCCTAATTTAACCTAATTCTCTGCCTTCTCCACAAGTGCATACAAATAGCTAAACTTTATTTATTTTTGGCGGGGGGGGGACAGAGTCTCACTCTGTTGCCCAGGCTAGAGTGAGTGCCGTGGCATCAGCCTAGCTCACAGCAACCTCAAACTCCTGGGTCAAGTGATACTACTGTCTCAGCCTCCCGAGTAGCTGGGACTACAGGCATGCGCCACCATGCCCGGCTGATTTTTTCTATATATATTAGTTGTCCAATTAATTTCTTTCTATTTATAGTAGAGACAGGGTCTAAGCAAGCATATTACTTACTTAGACAGGGTCTAAGCAAGCATATTACTTACTTGATCCTCCTATTGTATACTAGCAGATTATGCCTTGACTCTCTATAATCCTTTCATGATTCCCAACTACTGCCAAGATCAAGACTCGCTCATTCTCTAGAGAAATAAAAATTGGCCTGAGTCTTCTAGGACATTTTGTTGATCTCTTCCAGGATTAAATTCAATTGGAGGAGGATAAGGGTTTGGGTTTTTGTTTTTGTTGTTGTTTTTTAGGAGATGGAGGTCTCTCTGTTGCTCAGACTGGAGTGCAGTGATGTAATCATAGGTCACTATAGCTTCCAACTCCTGGGCTCAAGTGATCCTCCTGCCTCAGCCTCTGGAGGAGCTGGGACTATAAGCGCGTACCTCCATGTCTAATTTTTTCTTTGTATTTTTCTAGAGATAGGGTCTCACTATGTTGCCCAGGCTAGTCTCAAACTCCTGGCCTCAAGCAATCCTCCTGCCTCAGCCTTCTGAGTTGCTGGGTTTGGATTTTTTAAAGTACTTGTCAGCAGAGAAAGAACCCATCATACAGAATTTGAACTTACTTTACATTCTATGTAATATATGGTAAGAACTTTAGATCTAATTGAGATCTTCATTTTTGTCAAAATGATTATTGATGACTGTGATCTTCAATTTTCCAATAATTAGTTTTAAAGACCTCAATCAATGATATTGGACGAGATCTTCTATGATAAAGTCACAGGTGTTGATTTGTCTTACTCTTGGTTGTGAATTGATCCTGTATCTGCTCTTGACCAGGGTTCCCTTTTTGGGTCAGACATTCTTTCAAGGAACCTATCTAGACATAAAGTTAATTGGTTCACCTTGAATCTCTATTCACAGTAGAGCAACCTCCTTTGTAGATGAAGGAAGTTCTTGAGAGGTTTAGAAGTCTGGTGAAAGCTCGTTATGTTGTAACTCTGTCTACAGTATGGATTGAAATAATGCCTAATGAATAGGGGTCTGCCACCTGTCAAACTCGAGTCAGGTGTTTAGGTGTTTACAGCATTTATCCTACATGTAATTGTGAGAGCAAGCCTTCACAGTATCTATTCCAGATGAAGTTATGAGAGTCAAGAGGACACTGGTTGGAAAACTAGTGTCTTTACTTGCTAGTTCATCAGAGCATCACATCAGTTCCTCAGGTCTGTCTCTGCTTTGCCAAACTTAAAGCCTTTGCTACAAAGCAGAAAAAATAGTCGTATAGAAGCATACTTGCATCTGTTCTGCTGTTGATTATACACAGCAGTGGCAATGGTTTTCTAATAAGATTGGATGCTTCCTCTAAATCTGTCTTTCTGTAAGCCATTCTTAACGGCCTTTTATTCAGAGTAGAGTAAGTACCCAAAGAATGAATAAGCTGAAGAAGCATAATGTGGTTTCCTAGGTATGGATCTTGCTTTTTAACTTTGCCTGTGAGCATAGCTGAGAGCTTAGGGGGTTGCTTCATCTATGGTTTTAGGTCAGCGATGGGTGAAGGTAGAGATCAGTCAGTACCAACTTTTAGCTCTTTTCCATGTCCCCCCTCATTGTTGTTTCACTGTCTCTAAAGTCTGTGAACAGGTCTGTAAAGACAAAAGTGAGGTATTTTCTACCATATAGTCTTTCTAACTTTCTGGTATCCAAGTTGTGTTCTGTTAGTTTGAAAGACTATACAGTGAGATATGCAGTTTTCCCATTCCATTTTTGAAATGTTCTAACTTTTTTACCTGGTGATATTATCTTTCTTTCAGTTATGACATGCACCGATTACATCCCTCGCTCATCCAATGATTATACCTCACAAATATATTCTACAAAGTAAGTTGAATAATTATTTCCAAAATGTATGTGCTTTTTCTCTAGGTTCATTGCAAAATTTATTGTGATATTTAACTTATTTTTACTTCTCTTGGTCTCTCTGTCCTTACTCCAATTCCCTCTAAATATAGTGCATGTGGCTTCCTTTTAAAAAATAGATGGTTGCCTAGAATGGATCACTGTTACAGAGGAGCTCACAGTAAATGAGTAGGCACCAAAAATCCAAAATAGTGTTAGTGATCAAAGCATATACTCGATTGACCTGTGATCATTCTCTTTTTTCCTCTACCTTGACATACAGATCAATAAAAACACTCAAGCCAAGCCCAGACTGGGATTTCTCAGTCTAATCTGTATTCAGTTTCTTGATTGAGGAATGTCCTCAGAGTAGAACTAGGCTTGAAGTTAGATATGTTTGGTGGTAAAGTCACTAAGAGATAGTTTTGGCCCTTCATGGGGTAAGATCAGCATTTAAGATCAACTAGACTACTCATTGCCAAAAGAGGTAGGTGCAGAACAGTGTGTATACCAGGCTCCCAACTGTACATTCACAAAGAATTGACCTATACATACAAAAACACATACAAGTGCCCTTATTAAGCCAGGATATATACTAATGTTCTTACAAATGCAGGATACACAAGGAAATTAGTAACATAGGTGAGAGATGCCTAGGGGGCTGTTATGAAATGGAAACTGGCTTTTCCCCCCTTGTTATACCCATTTGTACCTTTTGAATTTTGTATTACATAAAAAATAAACTAAAAAGTTAACTCAGGGAGTTCTGCAAATTCTGATCTTGTGTTAACATTAATGGTGTCCTTGAGCTAGTCATTTTCCTGTGATTTTCTTGTGTGAAATGACTGAATCTATTCTCTGGAATTATTATAAAGAAATTAGATACTAAATGTGAAAACACATTTGAGCTTTGGTCTATAAAGAAACTACTTGAAAAAGGAATTATGGTCTTAAACATATCTGGAGATCTATTTGAGATCACTAAGATTTTAAATCATTCCCATGTGACTTGAGTATAACAACTATAACCCGAGCTGTTTCCTAGATTCAACTCTAGCTAAGAAGAATAGACATTTTAAAATTCAATTTCTTAGAATCTACTGAGATGTGCATATGTTGCATATACAAGATTCACTAATTCATTCAAAAAGTGTTTGCATACCTGCTACATTCAAGACACCTTATTAGCTATGCCTTCTATCTTAATTTAGACCTCCTTACCACTAATCTGAACCATTGCATTATAATTTTTTAACTGGACCTCCATTTCTAGTTTCTCCTCCCCCTTCTAAAGCATTTTACAAAACAATGTCAAATTAATCCTTATTAAAGAACATCTCTGTTCCTATCACTCTTTGCTCAACAATTTCAGTGGCTCCCAATTTCAGATTTGTCTGAACTCTTTTAGCCTGGCATTGAAGATCTTTGCTGTCTATCGTTTTCTTTGGCTTGCTATTTCCTTTCTTTTAATATAATCTATGTTCCTTGTAGGCTAAAGCCCTTGCTTTCCTTCCTCTGTACCTTGACAGGGTGTTTTTCTTGTCCTAGAACATCCTTTCTCTCCCATTTCTGTACCTCCTATATGCTCAGCTCATATACCACTTCTTCTTTGTAACCTTTCTTCATTTACCTCTTCCCCAAAAGGTACAGTCCCCATATTTTGTTGTCATGATTTATATGGTACATATAGCATTCTCTTTCTTAATTATAACATAATTTACCAACTATAATAATTAATATCTAAAAATTCAGGGTAATATCATGGATGAAATTACTGTGTCACCCAGCCAGTATAAAGTCCCACCGATTTAACTGCTGAATTTAAACCCTAGCTGTCCCTGATGTGGTTGGCCCTAGCTCGTGGCAGTATGCTGTGACTTAAATATCAGGGAGGAGATTGAGTCTTGTCTGCAACTTCCCAGATTTTATTATTTACCTGGCTTATTTGAGGATATGGGGACCCATATCCCTACCTGCTGTTTCCTGTTGAGGTTACTTACCTTTTCTCCACTAGCCTCACCCTCTTTTCCAAGTCCCCCTTTCGCTTTAAGACCTTTAGTTTGGCCCAGGGTGCTGGAGCCAATTGCCAATCCCGTTCTATCCAGTGTTCTGTTTTTAGGGTTTTATTCTGTGTATAGACATAGGGCATAAACAAGTTTAATCCATCCTTATATCTCACAAAAGGCCATGAATGTTTGTAGGATCATAATTGGAACTTGGGAGGATGTATCAAACTATTACATTTTTCATAAAATTCTTCCTTGGGTAGGTGATGGTAGAACCTGAAAAGGAGAAAAGTGGTCCACTTTCTGACCCATAAGAGCCATTTTATGTGGAAGGTTAGTCTCCCTGTTGCTAGTTCTTTGCTGTTGGTAGTATTAGCTATTTTTACCTATTTTTCATAACTAAAATAAATTACACATGAAAATTTTTGTTTCTTGAATTTTTCCAGACCATATGCACATATCCTCTCAGTTCCTGTTTCTGAAACTGCTTACCCTGGGCAGACTCAGTACCAGACACTACAGCAGTCTCAACCCTATGCTGTCTACCCTCAGGCAACCCAAACATATGGACTACCTCCTTTTGGTAAGGCATCCTATTGTAGGCAGTTTCTAATAATGTTGGTTTTATTCCCCAGAAGCTTCTATCAGCCACACTTGCTTGGCTGATGAGAAAGCTGAAAGATGTGTCATTCTTTACACAGTTCTTACTCAGTTATGTGTGTGGTGGAAATTGGGCATGCAGTGTTCTAACAGTATGTTTGATCCATGTAATACAAAAATCATAGTTTCCGATACTCATTTGTTATCCACCAAAATGTAGCTATTTCCATAGTGCTAAATCTGACTCTGAAGCTTGGAATCTTTAAGATTAGAAACTCTTTGAGGAATTACTATTGATTTGACTCATTTTATTTACAGTATAACATTGTACCATAGGTAAGCATAATGAACATATTTCGAGGTGGCTACAACCAGGTAGTCTAAATATCCAGAGAGACTATGCCTCATAGTTTTACTCTGTGGTGTTTTTTTGTTTGTTTTTTGCCAATTTCTCCCTTTCCTCCCTCCCCCCCCCCTGCCTCATTCTGATCAAATATTGTTCTGCCGAACGAAAAAGTCATCCTAGAATTGGGGAAATCTCCAATTTTCTATAATCTTATCATGTGCATAGGGAGTTATTTTCATTGGTTTTAGGTATCTTGGACATGAACTGTAAATTAGTTGATTTACCAGAAATCACTCTGAAGTTCTTTGGGCAACTTAATATCTGTGCTGATTTTTCTATGTATATGAATTGATAGATAATATACATTGTGCTTTGTTGACCCTTTCCTGCTCTCCTAGAACTGGTGTCAGTAAATTGAGAATACTGTATTATTTTAAAATATGCAATATGTTAATAATTTATATCACTGCAGACTTTATTTCAATAAGCTAGGAATATGAAAATTTTCCAGATAGATCACCACACATTTTTGATGTATCAACGTTGTCTGCTTTTGGTTTCTACATTCATACTTCTCCTGGCTAGTATTTGGCTAGTATTTTATGATAGTGGCAGCCTTCTTTTAGGCTTGTTAGCATTCTTTGGCTCCTGGTAACTGCTAGAAACAAAAATTGGGGGTTATGTTTAATGATAGTGGGATAGTTGATAAATTCATGAGAGAAGGGAAACAGAAATTCTCGTTTCCCCATTTGTATGGCCATGCCTCCATGGCCGTCAGTATCAGCCAGTATATTCAAATCTTGTATTTGTGATATATTTAACCAGCCAAGACTGAATAGTGAATTGGCCTTTTGGAAGAACCCTCTGTGAATATATGTTTATTTCTTTTCGGTTACTTAAAGCTAATTTTACAATAGCTGGCTAATAAGAGGCTAGCCATTATAATTATTTTCACAGTTTTTTAATCCTCTGTTTTGACTTGAATTTATTATTAGCAAGCCCAAGCCCTTTGTATTTTAATAACATTGTTTAACGGTTGGTCATTCCTGCTGTTCAATATTAAATAAAACTTCAGTTATATCTCTGAACTCAGTTTATGGAATACCTAACATAATGCCATGTACGTATAGAGTCTAGATTTAATGGGTATTTTTTTTATGATGACTGCATTTCCTTGTATTAAGAAAGAAAGAAAATGCTGTAAAGTAAATCAATCTCTATTAAAAACTTGAAGGATAGAATTTTATATTGTGAAGAAATATTGGCTCCCTTAATAATCTGGTTTTATTTAGTATTTGTGGGCAAGGGAGACTTGTGTTTCACAATTTTTTCTATCAGTAATTCAGAGAGAGATAATCATTATCTTAATTTGACTTTAAGTAGTGTATGAAATTTACCAGAGAGAGATTTAGGTTGGGGCTAATGTGAATGTTAGATATCGCATCTTCTCAGAATTTACTAGAGAGGGAAATTAGATGTTTGTAATATTTTTTAAAGTGATTATACTTTTAAAAGGCATTTTCTAGTGTTTTAGCATGTGGATTTTTTGGGTAATGTGTTCCTTAAATATGAGAAAACATTTGATTTCTTTATTTTGAAATCAAGATTTTGGTACATTTTATTATCTTAGTGCTGTCTATTTTCAGATTAGCTGGTCTATGATTTCAGATATAAGTAGGGCTTCAGAAAATCTAATAATAATAATATATTTATTAAGTGCTTATTAAGCAATATGCTAAGATAAGCACTTCACACTTTATATTATTGTCTCATTTAATCCTCAGAAGAGTCCTAAGAGGTAAGTAGTAGCATTTTCCCTTTTTATGGATAAAACTAAGGTTTAGGTAAATCACTAGCCCAAGATCATGAAATTAGTAAGTAAGTGCCTGGGATTAGAATTGAACCCATGTCTGTTTAATTTCAGCAGTGTTCATAACTTTAGATCTACATCAAAAAGATGGTTTCAGAGTTGAGTTTGAAATTAAAAACCTTCTTTCTCTTGAAGAAAGAAGAAAAGACTAGAAGAAATCTAGGAAAGCTATATTACAAGTAATCTTTAAATGTAAAGGGATACTGGCCGGGCGTGGTGGCTCACGCCTGTAATCCTAGCACTCTGGGAGGCTGAGGCGGGCAGATTGCTCAAGGTCAGGAGTGTCAAAACCCCCTGAGCAAGAGCAAGACCCGTCTCTACTATAAATAGAAAAGAAATTAATTGGCCAACTAATATATATAGAAAAAATTAGCCGGGCATGGTGGCGCGTGCCTGTAGTCCCAGCTACTCGGGAGGCTGAGGCAGCAGGATTGCTTGAGCCCAGGAATTTGAGGTTGCTGTGAGCTAGGCTGATGCCACGGCACTCACTCTAGCCTGAACAGAGTGAGACTCCGTCTCAAAAAAAAAAAAAAAGTAAAGGGATACTGATCATATTCTTTCTAGAGCTTATATACAAATGGGGAAGGGGTGGCAAAAAGGGAATTAGAGGTTTAACTCTTAGAGGTCTGACAGAGTATGTGTGAGGAAAAGGGTACTCATTTATTATTAGTGGGATTCATAAAATATGTCGTTAGCTGCCACTATTCTGATATATCTTAAAAGAACTTTAATATGAGATGGAGGAGTTGGCAACATTTATTAAGAGCGTTAAGGAGGTTTATTTCATTTCCCTTAGTGAAATTCATGGATTTCACTTTTGGGAGTTTAACCTATGAAACTAATTAGAGATACTCACAAAAATTTACTGACCAACATATTCATTGCTGCATTACTTATAATAGCAAAAAATTGGAAACAACCTACATATTGAATAGTAAGGTATACGTTAAATTGCAGTGTATCCATGAAATGGAAAACTAGCCATTATAAATCATACTCCTAAAAAATATTTAAGGTCTTAAGAAAACAGTGTATTATTAATTAAAGAAAGCAGTATGTAACACTGGAAACACAATGTAATACTAATTTAGTATTTTTAAAAATATACATAGAGAATAATTTGGAAGAAAATATGGATTTTTTTTTTTTAGACAGGATCTCTGTTGCCCGGGCTAGAATGCCATGGCCTCAGCCTAACTCACAGCAACCTCAAACTCCTGGGCCCAAGCAATCCTACTGCCTCAGCTTCCCAAGTAGCTGGGACTACAGGCATGCGCCACCATGCCTGGCTAATTTTATATATATACGTGTGTATGTGTGTGTTTTTAGTTGTCCAGCTAATTTCTTTCTATTTTTTTTAGTAGAGATGGTGTCTCCCTCTTGCTCAGACTGGTCTTGAACTCAAACAATCTGCCTGCCTTGGCCTCTCAGAGTGCTAGGATTACAGGCATGAGCCACCACGCCCAGCCAAAATGTGGATTTTTTAATAGTACAAACACAATAGATTTTATTTCATTTACCATGGAACTGTGCAGAGCAGGGACAAAGTTTGAATGTGCACAGGTTTCAGTTAACACATCCCATGCAAAAGTGAGAACTGTCTTTATTTTTTTTCTGTGTGGTAAGGGTACATGATTTTTTTCTTCTTGTATTTTCCTCATTTTCTATAATATACATCTACTTCGTTTATAATCAGGAAAAAGTACTCAGATTTTAAATTACATAGTATTTATAATATCTCATCCCAATGAGCTATTGAATCAACAAACCAAAATATTCTTTTATGTCGTTTTTTCTTCAGCATTGGTGTATACTTCAGTTCCTAACCAAACTAATCTCTAAAGGTCTACTACTCTGATCTGTGTTACTGTAACTGAACTGATCAGATTAGTTTGGTTAGTGACTAACCAACTGTGAGGCATTTGTGCTAAGAAACTTGGGTAGAGTTTGCGATAAGACCCCACTATGGGGCGGCAGGAGGATAGCACTCCAGAACAGACTTTCTTTTCCATTGTTAGACCCACAGTTTCCCCACAGCAGGGTCTGGTTGCTGACAAGTATGTAAGAAGCTTTGTAGTTGTAGGCATAGAGTAATTAATATACTAGGAGTCAGGTAAACAGGATTTGGTTTCTTTGTTTGCTATGGGCAGTGGTGCTATAGAGTCACACCATTTGGTTTTGCTGCCTATTATCTGGAATTCTGTGAGGGGTGCTTCTAGAGGAAGATATTCACATGCCTAAAGAGCAGGGCTGTAGTGATGCTGGAGGCAGAGTCTATATTGTCTTTTATTCCTCCATTCCTCATAAAATAATTATATATTAAGTATCTACTGTGTGTTTTTGGCCAGAGACATTCCTACTTATCTTGGACATTTGTGTCCCAAGTTTCGATTTTGTAAGAGGGACCATTCATAGACATTTTACAGTTTGAAACTTAAAAAATATATACTAAATAATAAGACCAGTAAAACATTCTCAGTTGATACTATTGTTATTAATAAGGCTTTATTTTAGTATAATGTAATAATAAACATGCTCACAAATACAACACATTAGAGTCAAAACCTATTTGGGAAAAGAAATCACATTGATTACAATAAGTCTGGAAGTCATTGTAATATTGAAATGGCAATTTATCATAGCACGTGGTATATAGCTACCAAGAGTGATGCCATTGTTCACATTTTACATCATAAATGTTTTAAAAATAACATTCTCAAATATTTTTATTGTTAAAAATCAAACATAAGATCTTAGCTGTAGCTAACCTGCATAAAACATATTTAAATGATCATGAACTAAGGGTGACAGGGCAACGTTCCTAATTCATGCTAAAGATATCAGTTTTCCTGTCTCTTCAAATAAGTTATTTCATATGTTTAATAGTTTGGAAAAAACTCTGACATTTTCTATATTTATTCAGTAAGAGTTCGGGGCAAAGCAATTACCGTGTCCCATTGTCAACCTTTTAAGATTTTCATATCTCTTTTTACTATTCTTAAATCTACTTATCAACAAATTTGACAAATCTGAGTTGCACTGAGGTATCTCAGTGTCCTGGGGAGGCAGAGTTCCTCATTCTCAAAGTATAATATTTTTTATTGAACATATTTATTGATTGACTATAAATTCTTTGTCAGATTAGGAGTAAATGAAATGAGTTAATGTTAAATTTGAAGCCATGGCTAATCTTAGTATTGATTTCATACATGGAATGTGTTTGATTGATAAATCTTATTAGACCTGTCAGCTTCAACAACACCGACCCAGCAACCATAGCTATTCAGAACATAGTACACAACTAAAAATTAAATTTTTAAAAACATAGGCTTTTGCATAACCAAAATTAGCACCAAAACTATACATTCATGAGTATTTAGCTCATGAAGGATATATTTAGGCTGTCATGCAAAAGCAAAGCTTTGTTTATGGTTTTCTAGTTTATTGCAAATTAAAAGCCAGAGAAGTCAAAAAGTGACAGATCACTTCCTAAATCATAGAAAGTGATATAAGAACCTAAAAATTATAGAACTATAATTGAGTTCTATTTAGTACTAAGTAAATGTCTTCACACAACACAATAGCCTCTATGGCATCTCTGTAATATATATATGTATGTATGTATATATATGGCACAGCACAATATTGATCTTTGTAACAATAATTCTGAGAAATTTGAAGGTATGTTTGCCATTTCCTCCCTGCTAAAAAGGCAGGAAAGGATATAAATATATTTTAGAAAGATTGTCCCTGAGGAAGGAACATTATAATAAAAATAGAATAAAAGTGAACAGCCATGATATCTATTAGTATGAGATAGATTTATATTCTGACATGGAAAAATATCTTTCAGAGGTATTATGTAGAAAAGCAAATTATGAATAGTATATATAACATCCCATTTTTGTTAAAAAGATTAGTGAATGCATAGAAGAAATATGGGTAACTCTTCTGCAAAGTGTTCATAGTGGTTAAGTCTGGATGATGAGATTATATATGACTTTATTATATTTTTAAGCTACATGTTTCTTTAATGTTAATTTTTAAAAATAAGCAGGTATGTCTTTCCTAATCAGAAGAAACAAAAATAACAAAATAACCAGCTTATGAAGGCAGAGAAGCATTTACTATATTTTAGAAATATTTTGTGCTTGTTTAATGGGTAAGTGAATTTTAAACTTATGTGGAATGTCTCCCACCTTGACAATACAGATAAATAATTTATCACTGTACATGAACATCAGACACTCTTTAGGCCCTGGAGACAAATACTCCAGTTGGGTGTCAATAACTTTTTTCTGCATCCTGGTCAATTTTCTCCAACCATTGAAATGAACTTATATACATATCACTATTGGGGTCTGTGCCAAGATTTTTGTTTCTTTGGCCCCATCCCCTAATTCTTTGAAAGTGTATTTGCTTGTGGTATATTACAAGTGGGAGAATTAATAATTTTCTCTTAACAAGCAAATTTATTTTTAAGATTTAGATTTTAAACCTACTGGCTGATATTTGAAAGCATACCTATGCTCCTCAGTCCCAGTGTATTGTTTGTAATTGGTCCAATTTATCTGATTCAGGTGCATTGTGGCCAGGTATGAAACCTGAAAGTGGTTTAATTCAGACTCCATCTCCAAGTCAACACAGTGTTCTTACCTGCACTACAGGGTTAACCACAAGCCAGCCAAGCCCAGCACATTATTCTTATCCCATTCAAGGTAAATAGGCATGGTTGTGTGTGTGTGTTTTAAGTATTATTATTATTGTTGTTGTTGTTGTTTCTTGTTTGTAATCTACCTGTATCTCCAAACAAATTGGGCAATACAGGATTCTGTCTTCTAAAATAGAAAGGAGTGATATTTGCATTTGTGCATGCTTTTTGTGTTAGGCAAAGCATAGCTGAGGAGCATGGTTTATAAGTAGTTTATTTAGCCTTTGAGAGCCTTCCCTTTTGCATGTTGGTGTCTAGAAAATCACTTTGATTTTATTCTAGTCTATTCTGAGTACCATTTTGTCCTATAAGTGAACAAAAGACTCCATGGGTTAGAATTTTGCTGACTTCTTTTATGTGAATTATCGTAGTGGTACATGACCACTACGACGTGTGCTGCTCTTCTGCTGTGGCTTTGTCACACCTACACCCCATTTACTACTTGAGAGCATTTATGTTGCTCAAAATGTTCATTCTTATTCTATCTCAGTATAAAAGTCATAGGATTAAAGCTTAAACTCTAAATATCTTTGCCTTCAGAGTTCTTCCTCTGAAAGTTTAGAATTGTGACGAGCATTAGGAAAGAACACAAAAAAACTCAAAAGACTATGGAATTAATTGCCTACCCTTCCAAATCCAGTACAGGCAATTTGCCATTGCTCCAGACTGGGATTAGTGTCTGTGGACCTGGCTTCTCATCTGCCTTCTTTCTCCTGATTTCTCCCAGTTTTAAAATTTTATTCCTTATAAAATGGTTAATATAAGGATGAGTATGGCACAGCAATAACCTGTCTGCGGTACTCTTTTTTTTTTTTTTTCGGCATATAGTACTCTTTTTTTTTTACATATATTTTTTTATTTACGTTTTTATTATTTATTTATTTTCTGTTTTTGATTCAAGAGTTAGCTGTTTAGTTTGTGCTGAAGTACTCTTAAGAACATTGGTGATGAAAAAATGTTGTGATGTAGATTAGATTGAACAAAAGATTTTGATTTTCAATTTTAACTGTTTTCAAAAATGATGATTACTTCTGCTTAGTCCAGTGGGAACAAGAAGTGGTCACTATGTTCCTAAGCCACCTTTACCTCCTGTTGTATACTGAGTCTCACCTTTTCTTACTTATTTTCCCTTCTTTCTTTCTTTGTCCCCTCCTCCTCCTTTCTTTCTAAAATGAGAACAAACCAGGAAGGAAAAAACTTGAGAGTATGACTTTGCCTTCTGCAGCACCTTCTTTCATTTTTATAAAGTAATTTCTCTAGGTTGATGTGCCTGTTGGGTCCAACCACAGGCAAATGAAGTAGCCAAGTCCCTCCTAAACAAGTATTTCCCTGATGACTACACTAGGTTGTGAAAGAAGAGCAAGGGTTCTCTTATATTAACAACCCTCTACCAAGGTGCTGGACTTTGAGGAACCTGATAGCTATGTTTACTTCTCCCTCCTTGTAAAACAAGAGGAACCACCTCTTTGGGGATCTGTTAGGACTCAGTGCTTTAAAAGAGTCGTGAAAATATCCCTTAAACTTTAGTAACCACTATCCTTACTTGTTATCTATTAGTACACTTTTTCCTTTGGATAGGTTAACATGATTTCCCCTGTTTTGATAGTAATGATAATTGCTGGTATTTATGAAATTCTTACTATGTTCTCGGCATTGTTCTAAGCAGTGGATAGAGATTTTTTCTACTTACATAATCTTCACAACAACCATATGAGGGAATTGGCCCCATTTTACAGAGGGGGAACCTGAGGCACAGAAGAGCTTAGTATATCTATATCCTAAGTAAATTAGTACTTAGTAAAGTACTAATAAATAAAGTTAGTAAATAATTAAAGCAGGATATAAGCTGGGCATTCTGACCCCAGAGCACGAGTGCAATATTTATGATTTTCAGTGTTGAGGTCATGGTATTAATATCAGCTCTCCCATATTTGAGAACCTGTAATAACAAATATCTAAATTCATTTTTCTTCCATTTTCCTGACTAATCTGTTGGCCCATTTTTTGTTCATTAGAACTTAGCACAGGATAGATAGTAAAGCAGAAGTTAACCATCAAGTTACCAACTTTTGCCAATTATTCTGAAGAAAAATTAGTAGAAAAACAAGTGGCTGAAATGAAATACAGGTATTATTAGATGATTTTAATTACCTAGGTTCACTACTTTCAAAACCACTCTCCTCACTCCCACTTCCCCTTTCCTTTAGCATGGATAATGAAGCAGCTATCTAGAACTGCTTCTTTCCCCTTACATAACTACCCGATTTTTTTTTTAGGTGGTCAAAACAGCAATATTCACTCATTCTACCCTCAAGCATCCTGCAGTTGACAGCAACTCATCTTCCCTGAGGAAGTTAGGGAAGTTATCTCAAAAACAAATTCCACTTCTGGCTTGATTAACTCTTAACAAAACCCTTTCTTTAGTTTACACCTCAGTGGTACCATAATGAGAAAGGACTGCCCTTGTTCACGCAAGAAAATCCTTTGAATGGGTAGATCAGGCTGCTTTATAGTATCAGTCATTTCCTAGAGTCTCACGTGACTATGTGGCCCTGTCTTTCGTCACTTTCTTCAGTTGGGATGGTTTAATTGATTAAATAATATTCAAGGCCAGGCATGGTGGCTCACGCCTATAATCCTAGCACTTTGGGGGGCCAAGGCGAGAGGATCTCTTGAAGCCAGGAGTTCAAACCAGCCTGAGCAAGAGTGAGGCCCCCACCCCACAGCCCCTCCCTAACTACCTACCCCCTAGAAAAAATACAAAAATTAACTAGGTATAGCGGCATGCGTTTATAGTTCCAGCTACTTGGGAGGCTGAGGCAGGAGGATCACTTGAGCCCAGGAATTCGAGGCTGCAAGGAGTTACAATGAGGCGATAATACACCAGCCCAGGCAACCCTGAGACCCTGTCTCAAAAAAAAAAAAAAATCAAGTGGCAAAATTAATTTCAAAATTAATTTTAACTCAGTCTTCTAATAGAGAGTAAGCTCTCACTAATTTTAACTTAATCTTTTAATGAATGTCTTTAGGCTCTGATTTTGTTGATAACACACAGTAGTCTATTAAATTTGACTAGGAGATTTGCTTGTTTTGTTTTTATTAATAGACTTTATTTTTTAGAATAATTTTAGATTTATAGAAAAATTGAGCAGGTAGTACAGAGTTCTCACAGTATCCTCCTGAACCCACACACACTTTTCCCTTTTATTAACATCTTACATTAGTATGTTATACTTGTTACAGTTAATGAATCAATATTAGTACAATACTATTAACTAAGTCCATAGTTTATTCAGATTTCCTTTGTTTTTATTTGATGTCCTTTTTGTGTTTCAGGATCCCATCCAGGATACCACATTACATTGAGTTGTCATGTCTCCTTAGGCTTTTCTAGACTTTGTAGTTTCTCAGACTGTTCCTTGTTTTTGATAGTCTCAGCAGTTTTGAGAAGTACTGGTTAGACAAATTATAAGATGCCCCTCTATTGGAATTTGTCTAATGTTTTTCTCATGATTAGACTGGGGGTTATGGGTTTTTAGAAGGAAGTTCATGGAGATAAAATACCTTTTCTATTGCTTCATGTCAGGTGTAAATACTATCAACATGGTTTATGATTATCGATGTTGACCTCAATCACCCGGCTGAAGTAGTGTTTGTCAGGTTTCTACACTGTAAAATTACTCTTTTTCCTCCTTTTCCATACTGTATACTTTAGATAGAAGTGACTATGTGCAGCCCACACTTAAGGACTTATGCTGCCCTTCCTCTAGGGTGGAATATCTACATAATACATTTGAAATTCTTCTGCACAAGAGATTTGTCTCTTCTCCATTTATTAATTTATTCAATCATTTGTTTATGGACCTGTAGATATTTAATGTATACTTTGGGTCATAATCCAGTACTACTTTATTTATTTTGTTCCGATTGTTCCACCTTGGCCACTGGGATCTCTTTCAGTTGGCTCCTGTGCCTTTTCACACACTCCCATTTTTTGTTTAGGTGTTTTTTGGTTGTTTTGTTTTTTTCCAAGCACTTTCTTACTTCCTGGCACTACAAGATACTCCTGGCTCATGTTGTATAGTACCTGTCCAAGTCCTGTAATTAGCCATGTTTTCAAGATATCCTGGTTCCTTTTATTAGAGAGAATGTGTGTCCTGGTTCCTTTTATTGGAGAGAATGATATTAGAAACCAAGATCTGCATTCACGGGATGCTCATTGCTACTGGGGTATCAGGTGACATTTATTTTAGGCTCTCTCAACTGACAGCAAAGAAATGTATGTGTGTATACAACCCATGTAAAGATACATATCTATAAATATTTCTATATGTAGTAATCTGTATCTATGTTAAGTTAAACATGAGTTGTTACTCATTTCTCCAGCTCTAATCCATTACCACATACATCATTCTAAACTCTGTCCCTGAAGTCTGCCAACCTCCTCATTTGCCAGCAAATTAATAAAATTTTCCTTTCTTTTACTAAAAAAAGAAAAAAACAAAACAAACAAACAAAAAAGAAACAAACTCCATCTCTTGGTGATCTGTAAATCTCTATTCCAACCATGAGAAACCTTAAGACTTTCATTACTTTGATTTACTAAGCTCCTTGAGGGGAAGTTTTTTGTTTTGTGTATTGATGCATCCCAAGCACATGAACAGTACTTGCACATAGTAGGCACTCCATAAATATTTGATAAATAAATGAGTTAATGAATGAATGATCCACTTAAGCCATCAGTTTTAACCAAAGCCAGCAGTTTTAACCAAGTTTTAAGCCAGCAGTTTTAACCAAGCCAGCAGTTTTTACTCATTCCCAAATGATTAGGAATTGGATGAGTTTTTGTTAGTTATGTTGGTCACATACTGAAAGTTAAGTTTTAGGAACCCACCTAACTGTCAGCCTCTAGCAGAAAATAATGATTTGCCCTTCACACCTAGTGCATACTAGACTGATATACGTGAATCCCACAAGCATTTGAGTATCACCTACTGTATACCAGGCACTTTGCTAGATGCTGGAGATGATAAGATAGTAAGATTCTGGCTTCATAGAGTTTACTGACTATTGGGGGAGACAGGAAATAAGCAAATAAATAAATAAATACCAGATTTGGAAAAGTGCTCTGAAAGAAAAAATAGATTGTGATTGGGAAAACAAGGAAGGACTTAGTTTTATTATAATAGAAAGGTCAGAGAGAGCCTTTCTGAGAAAGTGAGTTGTGCTGAGGAGGAGTCATGCCAGTAGGACTAGAGGGATAGAGAGAATAATTCAAGCAGAGAGAATAATATTGCAGAGGTCCTCAAATGATAAAGAGCTTGTCTGGTTTTGAGTAACTCAAAGTCAGTGGGGGCAAGGAAGGTAGAATGACACAATGAATAAAATTAGAGAGGTGGGTAAAAACTAAATCTTGCACAGATTTTATGTGCCATTAATACTTGGGTTAACCTTCCAACTTTGAGGCAATGTGACATAATTCAACTCATCATTCTATAACCATGGTCTTCTGATCAAAGCTCTGTCTGTATATTGACTATATTAAGTGGGCATCTAGTGGGGCATGGTTCTCAGAAGCTTTGTACTTAAATGATTTTGTAGCTCCATTGTCAAAAAGGGAGTGAGGACTATCTAAAAGCAATTGGCCCTACTGTGGCATTTAAAGAGCTAACAGCCATAGATATATAACAATAGGACCTATCACTTGAGTTTTATTTGCTTCTCTATATTTGTACTTTTCATTGGATATTTCATTGCTGGTGCTTTTGTTTTTAAACCTGCAGTTGAACATTGTTTTGTTGAGATAGATATATATACATATACACATACACACATATATATATATAGGATGATCAGTACTTTTTTTTTTTTTAAGTACTGGCTTTTTAGTCATAGTTGTATGTGGAGTAGGGCATGTAGTGAGTGGTTGTGTACATTTTTAGGTGAACTTAGCTTGGGTTCAATGATGGTTTGAAGAGTCTAAACAGTATCATTTATTTAATTATTGACTAACCTCCTTCACTAGACTTTAAACTCCATAAGGGCAAGGACTTGGTCTTGCTTATCATTTTATCCCTCAGTGGCTGGAGTAGTTTCTAGGCACATAGTAGACCCTGATATACTTATTAGTTTGCTGAATGAATGGCACGTGTTAAAAATGATTTGGTTGAGTTAGAGAAAGAAGTACTATTGAGCCCTGTGAACTTTCTAAGTCAACAGGCCAAGATCCCCTATGACAGAAGCTACTATTGCTGACAGAAATTTGTTATTTTTAGTATGGCACTTTTTAGAAACTCAGGTAGTTATCAGCTAGCTAATCAAGTCATTAAACTTCCTAGCAAGGATATAATAGAGTATATGGCCAATTTTTTTTATTACATCTGCCTTTTTACCTCTAGTCCAGTTCAGAAAGTGGTCTGAAAATTATTAAATTTCTAAAACCACCTTGTCAGAGTTCATTGTCCCCCTTGTGTTTAGAGATCACATATGAATGAGTTGTACTTTTAGCCATTGCTAAGTTATCGAGAAGAACAGAGCTATCGGTAGAACAGAGCTAAAGATCAATAGGAGAAAAAGGAGGAGTATATGCCAGAACCAGGACCAAAGGAAAATTGAACTAGAAATGGACTTTGTTGGGGAAGATAAACTTAACAGATTAAATAAATTCTTTATTTTCTTTCCTACCTTAAATCATTTATGTTCAGTCTGTTTTATTTCAGGCCTGCCTAGGATAATGTCCTGGTAATAGAATCTGGAAACTAGTCAAATTCTTTTCCCATAGGATTGATTAAAACTATTTATAGAGTCATCTACTTTGTGTATTGTCATTTTTTGGTTCTTCCTCTTAGGAAAAACAGTGGGTTAAGCCATAGTAGAAAAGAATATGAATATTGATGGGAAGAAAATACCATCTATAAAGTTAGGAAATACATTTCATTTAGTTGTTTAAGAAAGTAAACCCTTAAGAGTCCTTTAGTTCTCCTGAGACAAGGAGTTATAAGAAAGTTACTCTGGACAGTCAGGAAATTTGAACCCTAGCTCAGCAACTGACCCTGAGGAAAGAACCCTGGATGAAGAATTGGGAGATCCAAGTTATCATTTTGGTTATCTACTACTATCTCCATGTCTCTGGAAAGTTACTTTAACTCTTCTTTGTCCCAGGTTCTTAATCTGAAAGTTTAGGTTGCTGCAATTGCTGTAACTGACCTTAATCTCGTCTAGACACTTCTAAGCTGAATATCCTCGGGGAAAGGGATGAAAATTCTCAGTTCTGCTACATTTGTTCTCCTGCCCCGTTCTTCTCCCATCCAAGTACTAACCAGGCCCGACCCTCCTGAGCTTTGGAGATCAGATGAGGTCAGACACATTCAGGGTGATATGGCCATAGACTCCTGCCCTGTTCTTGATGGAGGTTTCTTATAAACTTTCCCTGTGGAGGACTTCATTGCTAATGGGGTCAGGTAGTCAGTCTACCTGATGGTGAATCCCTTATGGTGTGTGACTGCAGTAGGAACCCTATTTAAGTGTATTTATGGAAAGTGAGGGAGAAGAGTTCAAGACCAGTACCTCATCATAGCGATTACATTGTCCACCTGAAAAAAATCACTATGGTAAATTCCAGTCACTGCGGTTTTAATTAAAACCCTGCTGGAATCTGTGATACAAGAGTGTAAAACTTAATCCAAATTTCTCGTTTTAAAACAAGCAGCCCCAGTAGCTTAGAAAGTACATTTTTACCTGACCAGAATAATATTTGATATTTTCTGAGTTTTTCCTGGCTCAATGGTAACATCTCTAAATGCAAGATCATGGTGTTTGTTGATCCACATTAATAATCCATTATTTGAGTAGAACCCAAGAAGCAATTCCAAGTACTTTAGAATTTAGAGGACCAGCTCTATTTCTCAAAGTAATTATGTTACATCAAGAAAGGCATGCTTTAGGAAAAGTGATTGTAAACAATATCACAATATAGGGTTTACCAGAGCTCTGCTGATTTACAGTAAGCAGAATGAGTCATTGCAGGTGAGTCATTTTTCAGCCTCTGGAGAAGATGGACTGGAGTAATTGGGTTTAGTTCTGATTTCATTTCAGGTGTCATTAGTATAAGCTGTGAATTGTATATGTATCCTTCTAGGACTTTAGTAGGAAGAGTTGAGACTAAAGTTGAAACAGAAACATGTTTGAAGTGTTATGTTTCTAAGTAAGTCTAAATTTGAGGTATGGCATGCAAAAAGGCAAAACAAGTATTTGTTTCCTTTGCCAGTGTTCTTGATCTCCTTGTAGATGTATTCACTTAAGATATAATATGTTTTCAATTTTTTCTAGCCTTTTACATAATGTGTTTAACTGGTATCTTTTAACACTCTATCCTATAGCTTCAAGCACAAATGCCAGCCTGATATCCACTTCATCTACAATTGCCAATATTCCAGCAGCAGCAGTTGCCAGCATCTCAAACCAGGTATGGTGCTACTTTTGTTCATCCTGTTTATGTATCGTTCGTCTAGCTTGCTCTACTTCCTCTCTTATTTCCATAGTCAATTTGCCCATCTAAGAGACGACCAGGAATGGTATGGACTGTGGAGACCTTTTTCTGGATGCCTTCAGAACTAGGATCCCGAATGGTTTCTCAGGCTATCATCCAGTTTCTCTTGTTCCTCTGCTAAGCCTCTCTAAAATATGGTTTATCTGCTTCTTTATGTTTGTCTCTTCTTCCTATTCTGCCCCCACTAGAATGGGGGCATGAAGCACCATGAAGGTAAGGATTTACTTTTCTATTTTGTTCACATATATATTCCCAGAGCATAGAAAAATATCTGCCACTCACATCAAAGGCACTTAATAAATATTTGTGGAATGAATAAATAATTACCTCTATTTTAAACCACTCATTCTTTTGTAAACTTTAAAAAATCTGGTCTTGATGATGATATTATTAACTGCTTAAAAGATCACTGGTAATATCTTCAGTGTTTTAGAGGGGTTTTTTTTGTTTTTATTTGTTGTTTTCTCTGTAACAATTAATAGTATCACCACTACCTCCATGAATCTTTTTTCTGGCTGCAGTTAACATTACTATTCTGGTTCATTTTTATATTTTGCTGTTTTTGCATTTGTTGATTTTTTTTGTCCACAAATATTTATTGAATTTCTATCTGTGTACCTGACATTCTTCTAGGGCCTCTTCCTTTCATTGCTTCTCTTTTTGATTCTGTCTTCTAACATGAACAGTGTCTATTTAGTTTTTCCATATGTTTATTACTTCATCCACAGGAATGTTTAACCACAGTCACAATGTCCATTTACTACAAAAAATGAAAATTTGAATCCTGACTTCATGATATTTACAGGTTTCCAACTGATTGATGAATGTTTTTTCTTTAAAGTCCTGCTGTTTCCCTAAGTTCAGCATATCTAAAACCAATCTTTCATTCCAACCTTTTTCCTGTCTGCTTGTTCTCCAAAAGTAAAACCACTTTCCCCTATGACTTCTCAATTCTTGGCAATGACTTTTTTTCCTTTTTTCTTTTTTTTAGTTAATTAATTTTTTTGAAAAACAGATATCTCCCTCCTGCCTTGGCTGAAGTACTTCAGTGGCCCAATTGTAGCTCACTGCAGCCTCAAACTTCTGTGCTCAAAGGATTCTCCTGCCTCAGCCTCCTGAGTAGCGGGCATGTGCCAACACCTGGCTAATTTTTTTTTTTTCATTTTAATTTTATTTATTTATTTATTTATTTATTTATTTATTTATTTATTTATTTTTGTAGAGTTGGGGTCTTGCTGTGTTGCCCAGGCTGGTCTCTAACTCCTGGCCTTAAGCAGTCCTCATGCCTCAACCTCCCAAAGTGCTGGGATTATAGGCATGAGCCATTGCATCTGGCTGACGTCAGTTATTTTTTCCTTAATAAACCTAGGCCTAAAACCCGACCAATCATCTTCCATTTTTCCCCATACCCTTCCCTAATCCAGCCATTTCTTGAATTCTTCCCTTCCTTTTCATTTTTGCTATCATTTCCCATGTTTTGTTTTTTCTCCCCTTTTAATCCTAAATTACCATGGTTAATTGCTCATCTCCTCTCCATTTTCCACCCGCTGTGCTTGTCCATGCTCTAAAATACTATCTGGTTAATTTTCTCTAAATGTCAATTCTCCTACACAGAATTTTTCATTTGAGAGTCCCCATTTCTTCTTGTTCCCCCAGTGCATGTGCACGCGCACACACACACACAAAGCTATATGTACACCATTGCCTAAAGAATCCAAGTCCTATTGCTTCACCAGTTATTCAAGACTATAGAGATCCTTTGTTTCAATCAAACTCAACATCTGTGGCCCCTTAATAAAACCTTTTCAGGGCCTATTCGTGTTCTTCTCTGCCTATTTAATCTCAAAAAAACTCTCTCACTACCACAAGCTACAGTGACAGTTATCTTCTCAGTATTTAACTCATTTGATGTATAATTTACTGCCAATTTGTTGGGAATGCTTTTCTCTCTCTTCTCTCATATTAGATTTTTAACCCTCTTGAGTTGTGCTAGTGTGACTTATTCTTTTCTTTAATATTTCCTTTTCCTGCCCATGCACAAATACACACACACAAACACTGAATTGTATTTGGTTTATTATAGATGCTCAGTGACTATTTATAAATAATTGGTGTGATCGATTTGCTGTTTATTTGCCACCAATATCAGTGTCAATGGAATTTTTTAAAGGTGTGTATTGGAGCTGAGTGTCATACCTAATTTTCTTACTCTTATTAAGGAGTAATTGACATATGATAAACTGCACAGATTTAAATTGTACAGTTTGATAAGTTTTGCCTTACATATGCCTGTGACACCACCACAAGTTTCCTCCCAGTATTGTAAGGAAACTTTAGTTTTAAAACAAACTTGTTTCTTTTATATAAGGAGATAATCAGTTTTTAAACTAGGAAACTTTAATGTAGGAAATGTGCTTAAGATCATCTGTCCTTAGATGTACTGCCATCTAGTGCAGAGGTTCATAAACTTCTTAAAGAGCAGAATCATTCCCTCAAAAACTCTGCAGAAATTTATACAAAAATTCAAAACATAAAATTGGGAGGAGGGGCTGTTATAGAAAAGGGAGTATTATGTATGTATGTATAAGAGTACATGGGATCCTGCCCCTCATCCCAAAGATAGCTCCTGTGATATCTCCTCTTAACTCTTAAGTTTCTGCAGAATGCATTTTGAAAATCATTGATTTAGTTTGGATACTACTAGATATGTAAATAATAAGTGAAATTAACGTTTTGGGAAAATAATTATGAATAAGAGGGAGAAGAAAGCCTCTTGTGTTGAAATTAATGTATACTATAAGAGTCTTGTTTTCCTCCCTGTTCCCTTTGGCCTACAGGACTATCCCACCTATACTATTCTTGGTCAGAATCAGTACCAGGCCTGCTACCCCAGCTCCAGCTTTGGAGTCACAGGCCAGACTAACAGTGATGCCGAGAGCACCACATTAGCAGCAACCACATACCAGTCTGAGAAGCCTAGTGTCATGGTACCTGCACCTGCAGCGCAGAGACTTTCCTCTGGTAAGCACCGCAGCTCTGAAAACCTTGGCTTAAGGGCACTTCATCTAACAGGTGTTTTTAGGCCATGGTAAAGATGATTTTATTCTGGTTTAAACCACTGTTACCGTGCTGTTGCCTTTCCCTCTCAGTTGAGGAATATTTAAATATTGGAAGCAGGCTGTGGTGAGTCAGAATGTATGCCTGATACTGAGAACAGAAAAGTATCAAAAATGAAAAGACTGTGTTTGTGACTCCTACTCTGCCCTCCCTGTAGCTTTAATACGCTTGTCACAGGGAGCTTCAAGATGTTGGTGTATTTGTAGATTGGAGGACTCTGGTTTTAGTTTTTGCATATTTTGAACTGCTGCTAAGACCTCAGAGCTTTGTTATTTCTGTGTCTTCAATACTTTTAAGATTTTTGAGGAAAGCTATGGTCCTTTTCGCCAACGAAATACATAAAGTTTAACCTGGGATTTCAAAAGGAACACAGCTCTGATATGTATCAATGAATTATGATGTCCAGGTTAAAAACCTTTGACATAAAAACTTCATACACTCCTAGCTCTCTGGGAGGCCGAGGTGGGCGGATTGTTTGAGCTCAGGAGTTCGAGACCAGCCTGAGCAAGAGTGAGACCCCATCTCTACTATAAATAGAAGGAAATTAATTGGCCAACTAATATATATAGAAAAAATTAGCCGGGCATGGTGGCACATGCCTGTAGTCCCAGCTACTTGGGAGGCTGAGGCAGCAGGATTGCTTGAGCCCAGGAGCTTGAGGTTGCTGTGAGCTAGGCTGACGCCACGGCACTCACTCTAGCCTGGGCAATAAAGTGAGACTCTGTCTCAAAAAAAAAACAAAAAAAAAAACTTCATACACACATTCAGTAAACATATACACATACTTTTTATCTCTATATTTATGAAAATTTGGTGGTTGACTATCATATAATGTATCTTGAGGAAAGAATTGTTTATCTTTGGTGCTGGTGCCTGTTTAAAAACAGTGCTGTCCATCTCACCCTTACCTGTCTAGTAAGTAAGACATACAAAGGGGCAGTGCTTCATTCTTACATAAATTTGAAATAATTACAGGCATTGATTAAAAACTAAGGTTTTGAATTCATTTCTCCTAATATCTTTGTTCTTCATAACAATTTTAACTCAAATAAGGGGAAATTTCAAACATAGAAGTTGTGATAATACTATAATGAACCCTTACATATCCATCATCTATCTTCAGCAGTTAACAACTCATGGCCAATTTTGTTTCAGCTGTACTTCATCCAGTTCCCTCTCTAAATTCCAGGCATTGTTCTGTAAACTATAAGCACAGTACTCATTAACATAACTGCAGTGCTGTTATCCCATCTTAAAAATTCAATACTAATAATTTCTTAAATTAAGTGCCAAAAGGTATTCATGTTTCCAGTTTTCTCATAAATGTTATAAGTTGTTTTTCTTTTTACATTTTGTTTACATTAGGGTCCAAGTAAATACACAGTGTATACTTATTTCAAAACAATGTGTTATACATGAGAAGTATATATGATTTTTATTTGTTAAAAATAAATAGAAAATTTGAAGGGAGAAAAATTAGAATTCAAATAAGGTCTACATATTGTGATTGATGGGCATATATTTTTTGTTTTATGTCTCTTCTGACTTATAAATTCCCTCTTTCCCCCACTTTTTAATTTATTTCTTGAAGAAACTGCATTGTTTATCCCACACTGTTTCCCAGTCTGAATTTTGCCGATTATATCCTCATAGAGTAGTTTAACATGTACTACTGCCTTCTGTGTTTTATTATAAATTAGTAAATGGATCTAGAGCAGTATTTTTCAACCAGAGGCAATTTTGTACCCCAGGTTGGCAATATGTGGGAACATTTTTGGTTGTCATGCTAGTTGGGGGGTGCTACTGTCATCTTGTGGGTAGAGGTCAAGGATACTACTTAACTAAACATCCTACAATGCATAAGACATCCTTCCACAACAAAAAGTAATCTGGCCCAAAATGTCAGTTGTGACAAGTTGAAAATCTCTGACCCAGAAGCTTGACTGGCCAGGTGTAGCAGCTCATGCCTGTTATCCTAGGACTCTGGGAGGCTAAGATGGGAGGATTTTTTAAGCTGAGGAGTTCAAGAGCAGCCTGACCAAGAGCGAGACCCTGTCTCTACTAAAAATAGGAAAGAAAAAATTAGCTGGGCAACTAAAATAGAAAAAATTAGCTGGGCATGGTGGTGCATGCCTGTAGTCCCAGCTTCTCGGGAGGCTGAGGCACAAGGGTTGCCTGAGCCTAGGAGTTGGAGGTTGCTGTGAGCTAGGCTGATGCCACGGCACTCTAGCCTGGGCAACAGAGCAAGACTGTATCTCAGAAAAAAGAAAACAAATAAAGAAGCTTGACTAGATTCAGGTTCAGTTTTCTTTGGCAAAACAACTTCATAGATGTGTTCCTCCATCAAGAGGCAAGCATATAAAGTCTGATTTTAAACTCTTCTTGTGACATTAGCCAATGTTGATGCTCAATATCTAGATCTACATTCCCTAATTACTTTTGGAAAGCCCAGTTTTCCAACTTTTATCCCTGCATTATGACTCACAAGCACGTAGAATCCGATGACACTCTTCCTGCTCTGGTTTTTATAGCCTGTGACTACTGGCAACATGTCTTGTTTTTCCTTTCCAGGAGACCCTTCTGCAAGCCCATCTTTGTCCCAGACTATACCAAGTAAAGATGTTGATGATCAGTCCAGGAAAAACATGACTGGCAAGAACCGGGGCAAGAGGAAAGCTGATGCCACTTCTTCCCAGGACAGTGAATTGGAAGTATGGGAAGAAACTCATTTGAGTTAACTACATTGTTTTTTCTCACTTCTTAAGTTTATGAAGCATGTGTTTGAAGTTCATGGAGAGATAATGTGGTGCCATGTATGTCCACTTTAATTCCTGAGCAAAAGAAACTGAACTGGCTACGTGGAAAAAAAAAAAGTAAAAACACATTTCTCCATATCCATAACTTTCCTTATCCCTTTCAGATGCTTTTCATCAAAAACATTGAAAAAGCTTTGCCAAATTAGGTTGCCAAGTAACTTTTTAATGGAAAGAACAAACTATTCTCTATATTCCAAAGGAGAACAGAATAAATAACGCATCATATTCAGAAAGCAGAGGGAGTCACAAGTGATATCATACTGTTCTCCATTCAGAAATCTAAAAGAAAAGTAAGGGGACTAGAGTGCTTTAAACCAAGTTACTATAAGACACAAACAGATCTGGTAACTTATTAGTGAGATCCGCACTGATTTATTATATAGTGTAAGCACTATAAAGAATGTATCGGCCAGGTGCGGTGGCTCACGCCTGTAATCCTAGCACTCTGGGAGACCGAGGCAGACAGATCACTCAAGGTCAGGAGTTTGAAACCAGCCTCAGCAAGAGCCAGACCCCATCTCTACCAAAAATAGAAAGAAAATTAGCTGGACAACTAAAAAATATATAGAAAAAATTAGCCGGACATGGTGGCACATGCCTGTAGTCCTAACTACTCGGGAGACTGAGGCAGAAGGATTGCTTGAGCCCAGGAGTTTGAGGTTGCTGTGAGCTAGTCTGATACCATGTCACTCTAGCCCGGGCAACAGAGTAAGACTCTGTCTCAAAAAAAAAAAAAAGAATTTATTGACATACATTTGATTTCATTGTTAAAGACAAGAAAGGCACCCAAAATGCTAAGAAGAATGGAATTTTAACATTACCCTTTGGTTTTCTGTTTTCAGTTTTTCCACAATGTAAATATCTCTACAACAAATTTTCTAAAACTTAGCTGAGTGTGGTGGCATGTAGCCATAGTCCTAGCTACTTGGGCGGCCAAGGTGGAAGGATTGCTCAAGCCCACAAATTCAAGGCTGTAGTGAGTTATGATCACCACTGAACTCCAGCCTGCACAATTGAGGGGGACCTTGTCTCTTAAAGAAAAAATGTCCATTGATAGGTACTCTTAAGGCGTAAGTAAATTGAAGCTATGTTTGGAGGCCTCTCTTCCTGTTTGTTAGAAGGCAGGTAGAGAAGAAAGAAAAAGAAAAACTAAGTTTCTGATGTATTTCTCAGTAAAAACTGAAAACTGACACATTTTTAAAATTGTGGTAAAATATACATAACAAATTTTACTACTTTAACCATTTTAAGTATATAAGTCAGTGTCATTAAATACATTCACAATATTATATAACCATTACCTGTATATATTTCCAGAATTCTTTCAGGTTCCCAAACAAATACCTATGAAACTAATTCGCCATTCTGTCCTCCTCCTAACCTCTGGTAACCTCTATTCTACTTTCTCTCTGTGAATTTGTCTATTCTGGATATCTCATATAGGCAGAATTATGCAATATTTATCCTTTTGTATTTGGGTCCTTTCACTCAGCATAATGTTTTCAAGGTTTATCCATATTGTAGCATATATCATAATTTCATTCCTTTTTTTGTTTGAATATTTCATTATATATATGTTATATGTATATTTTGCTAATCCATTCATCTGTTGATAAACACTTGGAATTTTCAGCTTTGGGCTGTTGTGCATAATGCTACTTTGAACACTGCTGTATAATTTTCTGTTTGAGTCCTTCTTATCAATTCTTTTGGTTATATAAAAGTAGGAGTGGAATTGAATGATGTGGTAATTCTATGTTCAACTTTTTGAGGAATCACCAAACTGTTTTCCAAACAGCTATACTGTTTCTTTTCTTTTTTTTTTTTTTTTTTGAGACTGAGTCTCACTCTGTTGCCCAGGCTACAGAGCCGTGGCATCAGCCTAGCTCACAGCAACCTCAATCTTCTGGGCTCAAGTGATCCTCTTGCCTCAGTCTCCCAGGTAGCTGGGAGTACAGGTATGCGCCACCATGCCTGGCTAATTTTTTCTATATATTTTTAGTTGGCCAATTAATTTCTTTCTATTTTTAGTAGAGACAGGGTCTTGCTCTTTCTTAGGCTGGTTTCTAACTCCTGACCTTGAGTGATCCCCCCACCTCGGCCTCCCAGAGTGCTAGGATTACAGGCATGAGCCACCGTACCTGGCCTATTGTGAAGTTTTTAATTATTTTTCCAATCTCCTTACTAGTTATGGGGCTTATCAGAGTTTCTGTTTCTTCTTGAGTCAGTTTTGGTACTTTCTGTTATATATTTGTAGGAATTTGACCATTTCATCTGGCTTATCTAATTTGTTGGCATACAATGTTCATAGATTCTCTTTTAATCCTTATTTCTGTAAAAATCGATAGTAATGTCCCCGTTTTCATTTTTGACTTTAGTAATTTGAGTCTTGTCTTTTTTTTTCTCTCCTTAGTCATTCTTGTCAATTTTGTAGATATTTTCAAATAATCAGCTTTTGATTTTATTGTTTTTTCTCTATTGTTTTTCTAGTCTCCATTTTATTTATCTCCACTCTAAGCTTTATTATTTTCTTTTTTCTGGTGACTTTATGTTTATTTTGCTCTTCTTTTTCTAGTTCCTTAAGTATAAAAGTAAGTTATAGATTTGAGATCTTTTTTAACATATGTAATTATAGCTGTAAGTTTCCCTCTTAGCATTGCTTTCACCATATCCCATAAAATTTAATAAGTTGCATTTTTGTTCATTTCACAGTATTTTCTAATTTTGCCTTTCTGATTTCTTCTTTTACACATTGGTTGTTTAAGGTTGTGTTGTTTAATTTTCTCCTATTTGTGAATTTTCCAGTTTTCCTTCTGTTGTTGATTTCTTGTTTTATTCCATTGTGATTGGAAAAGATATTCATTATTTTTTATATTTTCTTTTCTCAGCGGGTATTTTTGTGGGACTTGGATGAAACCATCATCATCTTCCACTCTCTTCTTACTGGATCCTATGCCCAGAAGTATGGAAAGGTAATTTAAGTCTTCCTTTATTGTAACTGTTCCTCTTCTGGACTACATAGGTGCATAAGTAAAATGATTTTCTCTGCTACCTCCATCTTACCCTGTTGGCTTTTCACTTTCCATATAAAACTTCAACAGATGGCTTGCACCAGGCAGGCTACATGGTAAAGCTAGAGACTACTAGGACCAATGCTGAAAGCTTAAGTTGTTTGAGAGTGACATTTTGTGAAGATTAAAGTATATGGCCCAATGCAGTGGCTCATGCCTATAATTCCAGCACTTTGGGGTGCCAAGATAGGAGGATCACTTGAGGACAGAAGTTTTATATGAGCCTGGGCAACATAGTACAACTCTGTCTCTACAAAAATAAAATTAGCTGAGCATGGTGACATGACACATGCCTGCAATCCCAGTTACTTGGGCAGCTAAGGTGGGAGGATCGCTTGAGCCCAGGGTTTGAGGTTGCAGTGAGCTGTTATCACACCACTGCACTCCAGCCTGGGCAACAGCAAACACAGGAGTGACGCTCAAAACAGAGTAGAGTTTCGGGATTATAATCCAAAGACTGATCTGTTATACCTTAAGACACTTTTAACAGCCCAAACTGAGCATTTCATGTAGCCAGGTATGTGTAAGTAAAATATATAGATAAAATGTCTTTCTAAAATAGATTATATGCCTTTTTTTTTTGATTATATGCCTTTTTAAACTAAATATACCAAACAAAATTTAACTTACTTTATCTTCAATGTAAACATCTTTTTTTTTTTTTTTTGAGACAGAGTCTTGCTCTGTTGCCCGGGCTAGAGTAAGTGCCGTGGCATCAGCCTAGCTCACAGCAACCTCAAACTCCTGGGCTCAAGCGACCCTCCTGCCTCAGCCTCCCAAGTAGCTGGGACTACAGGCTCACGCCACTATGCCCGGCTAATTTTTTGTATTTTTAGTAGAGACAGGATCTTCCTGTTGCTCAGGCTTGGTCTTAAACTCCTGAGGTCAACCAGTCCTCCCACCTCTGCTTCCCAGGAGGCTAGGATTACAGGTATGAGCCACCATGCCCGGCTGTAAACATCAATTTTAACAGAAAGATGAGCTGTTCTAAGAAGATTAAAGCTGCAATTTATACACTAAATTACCTCAAAGCTCACATTTCTATGAATAAATTTTATAAAAATATCTGCCCCCAGCTGGCCGCAGAGGTATGCACCTGCAGTCCCAGCTACTTAGGGGGCTGAGGTAGGAGGATTGCTTAAGCCCAGGAGTTTGAATCCAGCCTGGGCAACATAATGAGATCCCCATCTCTAAAAATAAAAATTCAAATATAATCTCTGCCTCTTTTGCCATCTTACTACTTTCAGTTATTTTGTATTGTTTCTAATATTTCTGTTAGGAGTATTTTCCACAGACTTTTAGTATTTAGGCTGGCCTACTGGCATAAGGTCATAAGCTACATAACTAAGCTGGTTTTAAGAATGTATAAAATAAGGTCATACAGCCTCTAATTGAAAGACTGATGGGGCCGGGCGCGGTGGCTCACGCCTGTAATCCTAGCACTCTGGGAGGCCGAGGCGGGCGGATTGCTCAAGGTCAGGAGTTCAAAACCAGCCTGAGCGAGACCCCATCTCTACTATAAAAATAGAAAGAAATTAATTGGCCAACTAATATATATATATAAAAAAAAATTAGCCGGGCATGGTGGCGCATGCCTGTAGTCCCAGCTACTCGGGAGGCTGAGGCAGCAGGATTGCTCGAGCTCAGGAGTTTGAGGTTGCTGTGAGCTAGGCTGACGCCACGGCACTCACTCTAGCCTGGGCAACAAAGCGAGACTCTGTCTCAAAAAAAAAAAAAAAAAAGAAAGACTGATAGTTCATTTTTAAGCAACTTGCAATGGTTTTCCTGCAAATATTTTGGTTCTGCAGCTTTTCTTTACTTCCTGGTGTTGAGATTATCAGATAACTGGCTTCTAGTGTTATATCTTGTGTGTGTTCATATACATTTTGTGTGTGTACATGCAGGGAAGATAATGAGTATTATGATAGCAATATTTTAGCAATAGTTAGAATTTACTCTGGAACAGGGAATTTCCCAAAAATTCAGTGAATTTTTTTAAGTGAGAGGAGAGCTCCAAAGGGAATGATGGGTATAATTTTAACTGTAAAGCATTGAGTTGGTTTTTAAAAGTATATCCTCTGTCCCCATTTACTTTTATAGTTTCTAGAAACTGAAGTCCTAAAATTCTTAACTGTCCATATCTTCTCTTTTGCATAATCCTGTATTCCTATAACTATGAATGAAATTGCATCAGTTATACTTTGAAGCACTATTGCAGGCTTATATTGTTTTGGCCTTGAACCTAAATAATTTTGAAATATTTGAAGATTAGAACCAGTGCTGTGATTACCAAGTTAAGGAAATTTTTTTCTTAATTGTCTTCTAGGACCCAACAGTAGTGATTGGCTCAGGTTTAACAATGGAAGAAATGATCTTTGAAGTGGCTGATACACATCTATTTTTCAACGATTTAGAGGTAAGCATTTTAAATTGTTTCTGTACTTTGGTGAGAAATCTTGTTCAATAACTGTTTTAAAGCCAATGCTTATTATATTTAGAAGAAACATAGTTAGAGGGTGGGCACGGAGAGATCAGCTGGCCACTTAAGCATATGTAGTCTTAGAGAAATAGTGCCATGGATGTGTCACCACAGTCTTGGTTCTAGCCCTCAGCCTTATTGGCTCCCAAATTTGATTTTTGTTGGCTTATTTGGAAGTGATCTAGCACTAAGGGACATGCCAGCCTATCAGGTAAAACACTGACATATAAACCAATATTCCAATTTATTTATCCATATTAAATAATATATATAAAATGGGTTTGATTGTTTTTGTTCTCAATTATATTTTGACTATTCTTCAATTTTAGCTTCTTAAAAGATAGTCTCAGGGGGGCGAGGCCTAAAAAAGATAGTCTCTTAATTTGTCAAGTCTCTTAATGGCTATTCTAACCCATTATATTCTATACATGCTTATTATTTATATATAGGTTAACCTTGATGTACGGAATCATTTTTTACTTAGGTGCCAGGAAAATTAAGAAACACTAAGAGCTTAATGGGGACATTTTTTGGCTTTGACATTTGAGTTCACCTTTGTGGTAAATGTGGTGTAGCAGAAAGAGCACAGCACTGGGAGTTCGAAGACCAGAGCATCGATCTCAGATTGGGAAAGTTATGTTCCCATTCTGGGCCTCAGTTAAGCAGTCACCCTATGCAGGAAACTACTAATAGTTATTGTATCTGGGGAGGGGAATGTGTTGCTGGGACACAGGTAGGAGGAAGCAGACTCTACATTTCACGTCCTTTTGAATTTTGAGCTGTGTACTACATACATTTTGAAAATAGTAAACATTTTAAAGTAAAATAAGATAGCATTTTAGAAATACAAAGTAATCCTTTGTTTTAAAATAGAATCTAATTCTCAATAGACAATTCTCCAATGAATTAAATTAATAGGGCTCTAAATTTCAGTACTTTTGTCTGAACACCTTAATACTTTAAGCTTCCCTCAGCTTCACATATTGCTAAATTAGGACATCATAATTTTTATTCAGCAAACATTTATTGAAAACCTACTATGTGCCAATAATTATTGCCAAATTGTATTTGTAATGATTTTCTAGACATAGTCCTCACTCAGGACTGAAATTTCTGTGAAGAATTTGACCTGAATGTGTTCCTGCCCCCCAGGTCAGTGGTTCTCAACTTTAGGGGGCATAAGAATCACCTGGGGAACTTTGTAAAAATGGAGATTCTGGGACTTCAATCCCAGAAATTCTGATTCGAGTAGGTCTGGGATGGACTCAAGAATATGCATTTTTAAGCAACTTCCCCAGAGGATTCTGATGCAAGTACCATAGGTGGTATTAGAGGAGTGCATCCATCAGAGTTAGGCAGTGGGTGGCATTTTATATCAGTAGTAGCATGGGCTTGGTGGAAAGAACCTTGGATTAAAAGCAGAAAATTTAGGTTCTTTCTATTCTTTTTTTACCACTCACTAGTTGTATGACCTTGATAAAATCATTTCACCTCACTTTTAGAACATAAGGAGATTGAATTAGATAAGCTCTCTACCTCCTAAGTTTGAATTTACAGATTTCTATTTCAGTCATTCTCAGTTTTGATACCATATTCCACTAGCATCGTTTTGTTTACAAAAATGTATTGGGTACATACTCATAAAGGCATTGGATTAGACCAGAGGAATGCAAAGGAGATGTAAAATGTGGCTCGTGCCCCAAGAAGCCTACAGCGTGATAGGATTTACAGTCTAGTGTAGGAGGACATAGATGCACCTGAAGTGTAAAGGAGCTTGTGCTTATTCCCATGAGCTGTTGGAGAAATCAACTATTGAGAGAAGAGCAGAACTGAGGGATGGGATAGTTAAGGAAAATTTCATGAAGACTGCGGGATGTAAATCAGGCCATAAAAGAAGTTGGATAGCAAGGGTTGTGAAAGTGATCACCTACACAGAAGAAAGACCATAAGACATTTCATCATCCTGCCATTGTATGTGATCTTTTTACAATATGTCATACCAATAATAGCTTTTCTACTCCGGGGACTGAAATAGTGTGTTTTGTCTTTTAACAGGAGTGTGACCAGGTACATGTGGAAGATGTGGCTTCTGATGACAATGGCCAAGACTTGAGGTGATAAATACAATGATATCTTGAACATCAGTACACTTGTTAGGTGCAAGATCTGTGTAGGTGCAGAGGAAAACAAAAATGAATAAGATACAACTTTAAAAGTGCTCACAGTCTATTAGAGGACACAGAAACAAACATGGTAAACTGTGACAAACAGTATGAGAAGGTGACAATAGAAAATACAGTGGAGCACAGAGGAGGAAGTAATTCTGATGGGAATAGGGAGCAGGTAGTACCAACAATGGAGAGGCCTTCTCAGTGGAGTAGCATTTGAGCAAGACCTTAAAGGATAGGTAGCAATGACGGGATGAGGAGAAGCTTTGCAAAGTGAAGGATATACTAGTTTGTTTCTTTTTGGCCAGATTTTCAATCAGGAGAAAATGTGCTTCCAGCCTGGGTAGTTTTAAATGCAAATAAGCGTCTAAAATTTCACCAAGGAAACCAACTTCAGGAGTCTGATGATGTCAGGAATAACTCTGTGGAAAACAGTCTTAAACATTTTATTATAGTGAAAGCTATACCAGTGAGGTCTCAGTGACAAAATGGTTGCTCAAGTCTCCTATTCCTCTTGTGGCTATTGTCTTCTGGTCTAATAGTCTTAGCTAAGAATGATCCAAAATTTATCTAGCTTATATTTAAAGACCTTTAGTAAAAAAGACTGTCACATCTGTCTTTTCATATTAATTTGTTTTAATGTTTATCCTTGTATTAGTTACCTGTTGTTGCTGTCTAATAATTGCCCCAAAGCTTAGTTGCTTAAAATAATTAAATATTTATTCTCTCAGAGTTTCTATAGGTGAGGAACTTGAAAGTGGCTTGGCTACATAGTTGTTAATCAGGGTCTCTGGAGTTGGAATCAAGATGTTGGTTGGAGTCTCTCACATGTGGCTGATGACAGGAGGCTTTAGTTCCTCACTGCATGTGCCTTTCCATGGGAAAGCTTGAATGTTCTCATGTGACAGCTGGCCTCTTCCAGAGCAAGTGATCCAAGAGAGAGCAAGAGAAAGCTTAGTCTCTGAATTCTGACACTATCATTTTCACCACTTTCTATTTATATTCTAGGTATAGCCCATACCTAAGGGGAGCAGAATTAGAAGAGAGGAGTATCAAAGAATTTGTGGACATGTTTTGAAGCTACGTACATGAACTTAATAAACTAGCTAGCAGATCGCTGGGGGAAAATCTGCCATTTTTTCATTATTGGCATTCCGGGTCATTTCCTTCCATTATTTTTTTACATTTCTCCTTTTTACATAGTTGCAGTCATTTTGTGTGTATGTATATGTATGAAAAAATTTTATATTCTGCATTTTTCGCTATATGGTATTGTCTGTCATTAATGAAAAAGATGCTCTATCCCAAGCCAACCTCTGGTGAATGCTAGTGCTTGAATTGTTTGTTCCTCTCCTTCCCTCCCTCCCAATCCTTTCTTTGATAGAACTCATGGAAGTGAGGTAGAGGACTAATGGAAGATGTACTCTGATATACGAAGATTAAAGGAGAAGATTCTTAAAGCCATTAGCCTTGTTTATCAGATACCAGGAACAAGACAGAGAATCCCAGGTGGCTCAAATCCAAAAACCCCATACTGTATATAGATTTTAATTTTCATTATCCTCTCTCTTTGCAGCAACTACAGTTTCTCAACAGATGGTTTCAGTGGCTCAGGAGGTAGTGGCAGCCATGGTTCCTCTGTGGGTGTCCAGGGAGGTGTGGACTGGATGAGGAAACTGGCTTTCCGCTACCGAAAAGTGAGAGAAATCTATGATAAGCATAAAAGCAATGTGGGTGGTAAGTGTGGCATACAGCCAGTCTAATTCTCTGTTTCTTTCTGATTTCCTGCTTTCGTTTCCAGGGATTCCTTAGATTCCCCTGGCAACTGCTTACAGATTATGCCACAGTAACATGTTCACTCTATAAAAAATAGAGGCTTGGTTGAAAACCTTTGGGGAAGAAGCTCTCCATTTCTAATGGACTTCTCTTAGCATAACTTTGCACAGTTCTCTTGTTCTCTTAGACAAATGCCTTTTTAAAGGACATGTGTTCCATAGATTATGTTTGATGATGTGTTTTATTCTTTAGTGATAACTACTGTCAATACTAGCTAATAGAGTGCCACATTTTTTTGGCTGATTATTATACCATCAGGACAAGTCAAGTAGAACTAGTTAGTAAGTTTGTCCAGCATTGTAGGGTAGCATTGTGTTATGATTTGAAGCACGTTGGAAATTCTTTCTTTCCAGAAATATTTCAAATACTAGGTACCACTATGCCTAAAATTCTATTATTTAGAATTAATTGGCCGGGCGCAGTGGCTCATGCCTATAATCCTAGCACTCTGGGAGGCCGAGGCGGGCGGATTGCTCGAGGTCAAGAGTTCGAAAACAGCCTGAGCAAGGGCGAGACCCCGTCTCTACTATAAATAGAAAGAAATTAATTGGCCAACTAATATATATATAGAAAAAATTAGCTGGGCATGGTGGCGCATGCCTGTAGTCCCAGCTACTTGGGAGGCTGAGGCAGGAGTTTAAGCCCAGGAGTTTGAGGTTGCTGTGAGCTGGGTTGACACCACGGCACTCACTCTAGCCTGGGCAACAGAGCAAGACTCTATCTCAAAAAAAAAATAGAATTAATCACAGATTGGTCAAATTAGAATAGACATTAGAAATCTAATATAAACTCCTCATTTTACAGCTGAGAAAATTAGTCCATCACAGGGTAGTAAGGGCAGCTTACCCATGGTCATGCTGCAAGCTTGTGACCCTACCATGGTTGAAGTCCACATTCCCTAACTTTTGGTCCAGTGCATTTTACATTCATGTGTTCCTTTTTTTGGTGAGATACCCTTATGAGAAGATTCTTAAAACTGTGTACACCCTCAAAGATGTACATACCCACAAAATGTACATGAGGTAGAGTACTCCAGCTCAAGAGTTTTTTAACTGCACCATGCTGCCCTACAGGGTGGTGCCAAGTGTAGTTCAGCCTCTAAAACCATATAAAAATCATGGGCTTCCGGACATTAGGAATCTAATTTACTTTTTTCAGATTCCCTTTTTTATTGTTTATTTCTTCTCATGATTTAGAGCTAGTATTTTTTGATTTTGGCAGCTCCAAGTCTTTTTGTTATACTTTTTCTCTCTCACAGACATTAGCCTTTTTTGGTTAGTTTTCATATATCGCCTAAGGCTCCGATCCTTTCCCTGTGCAGTGCCTGGACCTGGTTTCCCAAAGAAAGTGATCTAACCCCCTGTGAGAATCCCCTGAGCCTACTTTGGGGAACAGATTAAAAGTAATGTCCAGCTTGCTGTATGTTTTATACAATATGAATTAACAAAAGTACCACGTCATATGTTAAGTATGTGACATATAGGTATTGGTTTTATTATTGTGTCATCCAAAGTGTTAAATAAGAACCATCAAATTCTAGGCTTGCATTTTGAAACCATCAGTCAAAATGATTATAGTCCAAGTTCTCCTCCTCACAGAAATGCCTTCTGCTATTATAGAGTATTGCTAATAGAATAGTATAGCTAATAGAATTTTTTTGTTTTTTACCTTCACTACATAAAATTCAGAGCCAGCTTTATTTGAATATTTTAACTCAAGTGTCCAACAACAAGCTCCCATCAAGTTCTGTTTTGTGCTTAATTGTGCTAGTCTTATGCAGTATTTTAGTCTATCAGCTGAAGTTGTTTCAGAAGTAAGTACAGTACAGAGAGTTGCTCATTCACCCTGGAATCTCAAGTTGACATATTCTGACACAGGTGGAAGTGCAGTCACCATGGGAGTCGTGTACAGTAATGGAAAGACTTCCTGAGACAAAAAGCCACTAACTTACTATGTAACCTTAGACCTAGTCCCCTTTCTCCCTTGGACTTTGGTTTCTTTAGAAAGAAATTAGAACTACTGAGGACTCCTCCAGTTGTACACTCATTTTTCCCACTTTGGTACTTGATTTCATGTTCTAAAGCAGTGCTACTCAAAGTGTGGTCCACTGGTCTGCAAGTGATGTTATTGGTTAGTGAGGAAAAAGGGAGCTTGTGCCAGAATGCAGTCATGTTTCTGTCAGCTGATTTTATTGTTGTTCTTGCCCCATAACAAAACATTCTAATGAAAAAAGTCAAAATGGCTTTTTAAGTAGCACTACTCTAATATTTCTCTGAGAAGAGAAATATATTAGCTCAGGAAAATATTTTAGTGAACTCACATTATTTTTAAATTGAATTTAGAAGTGGCTGTCTCAGTATCAGCAAGTATATGTTGTCAAATTACGGTAAACATGTCTGCTTTTATTCCCAAAGGCCTCCTCAGTCCCCAAAGAAAGGAAGCACTGCAGAGATTAAGAGCAGAAATTGAAGTTTTAACAGATTCCTGGTTAGGAACTGCACTAAAGTCCTTACTCCTCATCCAGTCCAGGTATGGAAATGATTCTTTTAGGTCTCATCTTTTCAGAGACACACTCTTTACTACCCCAGTCCAGGACAGGCAATTGCCTAACATAGATTTTGGGACAGGGGAGAGAGAAGTCTGCTGCAGGGAAGTATTTAGGTTAGGGTGGGAGGCCAGGTCATTTTATGTTAACCTCATACCTTAGAGTTTTCAGAGAATATTTATATATGAAATCCTGTTTCTTTCCCCTTACTTTTTGCTCACAAAATTAAAACTCACTAACCGATAATCTCCAGTCCAGGAGATGGGCCTGGTGACATCAAAGAAGACAAATCATCACAAATATCCTAAGTGTAGGAAATTCTAAGAAGTGTACTCAGTCCCACTGAAGAAGGCAAGAATCAAAAGAAAAAGGGTACAGTAAGCAGATTAAGGAGACATCAGCATGAAGCTTAGACAAGGAAATAAATGCAGCCATGTCTGCACCAGTATCCTATTGCTCGCTCCCTCACAGCAGGAATTCCAGATACACAACCTAGTAAACAGTAAAACTGACACTGAGGGCTGGATATCTGGTAAGTGAGGGTAAACGACATGTAAAATTAACGTGTATTATAGCAATTGTGTTGCTGTTGTGTGAAGAACAGAGAAAACTTAAACCATATCTCATTTATGGACTGAATTGCATTCAGATAAAATAGTACAGCACCCGAAAGCTTTTTGCTGTTTGTTTTCTAAAATATGGTATCAATGACACAGGTTGGTAGTATTTGCTAACAAGTGTTTGTGAGCTAGAATGATCATTAGGCAAGAATTAAGTTGCTGCTCTGTGTCCAATGAGAGACAAAAAAGAGTAGGATCTCTTAATAACATAGAAAATAAATAACCTGAAATAATAAGAGCATAATAATAATAATAATAATAGCTGCACATTGGTACTAAATGTATCATACCAGGCCCTTTGAGGTTAATTTTTAATAATTAGATCCTAAAGAGGTGGCCCATTTGAATTCTTACTCCAGGTCAGTTTAGTTTTATCTATTTCTTTTCTTTTTCTTCTTACCCCCTTCTAGAAAGAATTGTGTGAATGTTCTGATCACTACCACCCAACTGGTTCCAGCCCTGGCCAAGGTTCTCCTTTATGGACTAGGAGAAATATTTCCTATTGAAAACATCTATAGTGCTACCAAAATTGGTATGGTTTCTATTCTGTTTCTTGTCACTGGCCTTACAATAAAACTTTCTACCCATGATATACTGTGTTTCCCCAAAAATAAGACAGGGTCTTATATTTATTTTTCCTCAAGAAGACACCCTAGGGCTTATTTTCAGGGGATGTGTTATTTTCCCCTCAAAGCCTCAGCTTACAGCACACATAATATGCCGGGACCTAACAGGGGGAGCCAACCTTGTTGGTGGAGCTGCCCGCACCTTTCCGGTCACCTCTGGAATAGTAGGTGTCACGATGGGGCAGATGAGAAGGGCCGATCATCTTCTTTACCACTTCGCAACGAAATGCATGGGTTGTGCAGATACGCTGCGTAGCCACACCCATCACTAGGTCTTATTTTCGGGTTTGGGCTTATATTGCACAAATGCTTAGAAATCCTGCTAGGGCTTATTTTATGGGTAGGTCTTATTTTCAGGGAAACACGATACCTATTATTTGCCAGCCTCTCTATTAGAAACTTTATATATAGTATCTGTAATCCTCACAACAGTCTTCTGATACTTCTGATGAGGCAGTTGAGGCTTAGCAGTTATATAGCTTGCTCAAAGCCTAACAGCTAGTTAGTTACATAAACATATCTTTTATTAATATTTGAAAGAACATATTATCTAGCTTAGTAATCTATGTTTGCCTCATTTCAAGTTTCTCTGTCTTTTTCTCAGAGAATAGATGACAGAAAAAGCACTAGATTTAAAATCAAGGACTAAACTGAATACTTAAAAATGGTTAAAATTCTTCTCACCCATTAGGATGGCTACTGTCAAAAAATGGCAAGTGTTGGTGAAGATGTGGAAAAATTAGAACATTGTATACTGTTGGCAGAACTGTAAAATAATGCAAATGTTGCCAGGCACAGTGGCACATACCTGTAGTCCCATCTAGTTGGGTGTCTGAGGCTGGAGGATTGCTTGAGCTTGGGAGTTCCCATTCAGCCTGGGCAACATAATGAGATCCTGTCTCTTAAAAAAAAAAAAAAAAAGGTGAACCTGTTATGAAAAATTGTATGGTGGTTCCTCAAAACAATTAAAAATAGAAATACCATATGAGCTAGCCATCCTACTTCTGGATAAATATCTAAAAGAATTAAGTCTCAGATTCTTGGGATATATCCAAATATCCAAAGGAGGTTCTCAAAGAGATTATTTGCATACCCATATTTATGGGAGCATTATTCACAGTAGCCAAAAAGTAGAAGCAATGCAAATGTCCATCAGTGGATGAATGGATAAACAAAATGTGATACAGACATACAATGGAATATTATTCAGCCTTAAAAGGGAAAAAAATTCTGACACATGCTGACACACATCGCAACATGGATGAACCTTGAAGACATTATGCTAAGTGAAATAAGCCAGTCACAAAAAGACAAATACTGTATGGTTCCACTTATATGAGGTACCTAGAGTAGTCAAATTCTTAGAAAAGAAAGTAGAATAGTGGTTAGCAGGGGCTCAAAGGAGGGAGGAAATAGGGAGTTAATGTTTAATGGGTTTAGAATTTCAGTTTTAGGCCAGGTGCGGTGGCTCACACCTGTAATCCTAGCACTCTGGGAAGCTGAGGCGGGCGGATCGCTCAAGGTCAGGAGTTCGAAATCAGCCTGATCAAGAGCAAGACGCCGTCTCTGCTAAAAATAGAAAGAAATTAATTGGCCAACTAAAAATATATAGAAAAAAAATTAGCCAGGCATGGTGGTGTATGCCTGTAGTCCCAGCTACTCGGGAGGCTGAGGCAGAAGGATTACTTGAGCCCAGGAGTTTTTAAGTTTAAATCAGTAAATTATAAGTTATGCATATTTTACCACAATTTTTTACAAAGAGAAAAGAAAATAAAAATGATGGAGTAGGATTTAAGTCCTGACTCCCCTATTTACTAGCTCTTAGCCAAATTATCTCCTGAGCCTCAGTTTTCTCATGTATTTGAAAATCTGTTGGAAAGCTGGGAAAATCAAATGAGACTACATATATGAAGGTAGTTTTTAACCACAAAAAACATATTTAATACCAAGTATATAAAGTGATAGGTACTCAATAAATATTTGCTGGATTAATTAATTAGCATTAGGTTTATACAAAACCACTTGTGCAGCTGAGAAGACAGCAGAATGTCTCACCCTAATTCTGTGTGTGCTCTGGGGAAACCATCCACTTGCCCCCATATCCTTTAGTCTATGTGTATAGTCCCTTCTTCCCTATCGTAGCAAAGGGGAAGGTCCTGGAGTTTAAAGATGAGCTGTGGTCATTCATTTTATAATTATACTATATGCCTATTGATCAGCTTTTTATATAAAAAATAGATCTAATGTTTTTTATATCCCAGGATCTGTGGAGGTCATAAACAAGCCTACCAAATCCTATTGACACTTGTGTTTTTCCTTCATTCAACAAATGTTTTCTAGATGCAAGTTGACCAGAAAAAAAAAATATATATATATATATATATATTTATTGATCACCTTTTATGTCCCAGGCATTGTTCTAGGTACTGTGGATGTAGCAGTTAACAAAAAAGAAAAAATCCCTGCCCCATGGATAAGATAATAAATGAATAAGTAAAATATGTCAGGTGGTAATAAGTAGTATGGATAAAAATCAGTAGGTCATGTTTTAAATAGAAGTTAGAGTAGACCTTAGTGAACAGGTATCTTTTGAGCAAGGGAATGAGCCATTAGCATATGTCTGGGGAAAGAACTGCTAAGGAGAGGAAACAGTGGGAAAAGTTGGGGTCATGTTCAAGGAAGAACAAGGGAAAAAGAATAGTAGGAAATAAGATCGAGAGGTTAAAGGAGAATGTAGGGAGTTTCTGTAGGACCTTAGAGAATGAAATGCACTTAGGATATTGAGCAGAAGAGTGACATGGTCCGACTTAAACTTTTTTTTTTTTTGGTAGAGATGGGGTCTTGCTCTGGCTCAGGCTGGTCTCGAACTCTTGGCCTCAAGCGATCCTCCTGCCTTGGCCTCCCAAAGTGCCGGGGTTGCCAGCATGAGCCACCACATGCAGCCTGACTTATACTTTAAATGGATTAGTCTCACTAAGACCCTCCTCAAGGGTCTTGAGGAGGATAGCAGGTAGAAAAGTTAGGTTAGTAACAACCCAGCCTGAGATCATGGATGGCTTCCAGATAGTATTAATAGCAGTGGAAGTTGAGAAATAATCAGTTACTGGGTAACAGTATGAAGGCAGAACTGATAGGATTTGCTGATAGTTTGGATGTAGGATTTGAAAGAAAAAGAAGTTGAGGATGATTCCAAGTATTTGTGCCTAAGCACCTGTAAGGATGAAGATGTCATTCGCTGAGATGGAAAGGACTGTGAAAGAATGATTAGGAGTTTAGTTTGGGACATGTTGAATTTGAAATTATTATTAAGCTTCCAAACGGAGATGTCAAGTAGGCAGCTGGATATCTGATTCTGGAAGTTGACAGATAGTGACTAGATATACAAACTTGTGAGTTCTCTTGTATACATGGCTAGTTAAGACTGGATGAGATCATGGAAGTGAATGCAGATAGCAAAAAATAGAGGTTTAAGAACTAAGCCCTGGAGTCCTCCAATATTTAAATGTTTGGATCATGAGAAAGACCCAGCAGAAGTGTCAGAAGGATTGCCCTTGAGGTATGAGGAGAATGGTGTCTTGAAAGACAAAGGAAGGGTGAGAAACTCTATCCCATGTTGTTGAATCAAATGAAACCTGAGAATTGAAGGTGGTTTTTAACTACTTGAAGGTATTAACTTTGACATGCAGTTTGAGTGGAGTGATGGGGATGAAACCCTAATTGGAATGGGTTTAAGAGAGAATGTGAAGAGAGGGGTTGGAGACAGTAATGATACAACTATATTGTTGTTGTATGTTGTTGGAGAAGGTTTGTTTAAAGAAGAGCAAGAAATAAGGCAGTAGCTGGAGGGATATGTGGGCTTGAGGATTTATAAGATTCATAAGAGAAATTATATCAAATTTATATGTAGATGGAAATGATCCATTAGATGAGGAAAAATGATAATGGTGCCTGCTGTGTGCTAGGCATTGCCAAGGCACTAGGAACACAGCAATGACAAAAGTCCTCTGTTGTCATGGAACTTACCTTCAGTCAATGGTGTTAGGATAATCGGGTTATCCATATGGGGGGGAAAAAGGAAGAATTGTTTTCCTTCTTTACATTAATAAAATCAGTTGCAAGTAGATTAAAAACTTAACATGAGGTGGGAATATTGCTTGAACCCAGAAGTCAGAGGTTGCAGTGAGCTATGATCAGGCCACTGCACTTCAGCCTGTGTGACAGAACAAGACCCTGTCTCTAAAAAAAAAAAACTTAACATGAAAAGCAAAACTTTAATTTTTAGAAGAAAATATAGAAGAATATGCATATGATATTAAGGTGAGGATCTCTTTTTAAAACATCAAAGGATACTATAAAAAAACAAAAAAATGATTATTTTGATTTCATGAAGCTTTTAACGTTAGATACAATGAAAGATAACATCAAGTGACAAGACAAGCCATACATTGGGAAAAGATATTTGCAAAACATTTAATTGACAATTAGTATACAGAATCTGTAAAGAATTCCTGCAAATCAATAAGCAGCAATTGCAAATACAGAATATAGAAAAATAGGCAAAAACCTTGAAATAGCAAGTTTGCAGAAAAGGAAAACCATACTGTCAGTAAACATATGAAAAATTCCTGGCTGGGTGTGGTGGCTCACGGCTGTATCCTAGCACTCTGTGATGCTGAGGCGGGTGGATCGTTTGAGCTCAGGAGTTCCAGACCAGCCTGAACAAGAGGGAGACCCCATCTCTACTAAAAAAATAGAAAGATGGCCGGGCACAGTGGCTCACGCCTGTAATCCTAGCACTCTGGGAGGCCGAGATGGGCGGATTGCTCGAGGTCTGGAGTTCGAAACCAGCCTGAGCAAGAGTGAGACCCCGTCTCTACTATAAAATGGAAACAAATTAATTGGCCAACTAATATATATAGAAAAAATTAGCCGGGCATGGTGGCGCATGCCTGTAGTCCCAGCTACTCGGGAGGCTGAAGCAGAAGGATTGCTTGAGCCCAGGAGTTTGAGGTTGCTGTGAGCTATGCTGACGCCACTGCACTCACTCTAGCCTGGGCAACAAAGTGAGACTCTGTCTCAAAAAAAAAAAAAATAGAAAGAAATTAGCTGGACAACTAAAAATTTATATAGAAAAAATTAGCCAGACATAGTGGCACATGCCTGTAGTCCCAGCTACTCGTGAGGCTGAGGCAGGAGGATCACTTGAGCCCAGGAGTTTGAGGTTGCTGTGAGCTAGGCTGATGTCACAGCACTCTAGCCCTGGTGACAGAGTGAGACTCTGTCTAAAAAAATGAAAAATTCCTTAACCTCATGCATTTGACACCTATCAGAGAAAAATTAAGTCTTGACAGTGCCAAGCTTTGTTAAGGCAATGGAAACTTTTACTCTGCAAATGGAATTGAAAAGGAATATAACCTTTTTTGGAGAACAGTTTGTTAATGTTTAATAAAGTTTAAGATGTACGTGACCCTATGATCCATTCCACTTTGAGATATATGTACTTTTGAGCAGGGATCTGCAAATTACAGCTCATGGGCTAAATCTTGCCCCTTGCCTGTTTTTGTAAGGTTTTTATTAAAATGTAGTCATGCCCATTCATTTATATAGTTGCTTCCACACTGTGCAGTAGCAGAGTCGAATAGTTGGAACAGAGACCATATGGCCTGCAAAGTCTGAAATATTTGCTGTCTGACTTTTTACAGAAAAAGTTTGCTGACCCCCGCCTTTGTGTAATTCTTATACGCACAGGGAGGAGACATGTGTAAGGATTGTTTCGGTGCAGCCTTGTTCATAGAAAATAATTGGAAATAATTGGTCTGTGAACCTGTTTGTGAACAAAAAATGGATAGATATATTCAAACAATGAAATACTATATTGCAGTTAAAGGCGAATGAACTAAAATTACATCTACTCATAAGGATTAATATGAAAAACAATGTCGAACACAAAAATATATCACAGATAATATCTTATTTTTAGGCAGTTATGCAGGCATCTGTGGGGTTTTTTATTCTCCATATTATTTTATGGTTGAATTATTTCATTTACAAGAGATTGAGTTGGAGTGAACATATATCAACACTCCCTGTGGATATTGCTGCTGCTGTCGCTGCCTTACTATGTCATGTCATAAAAACCCAGAACACTCGAGGAGCCTCCCACACCTGCAAGGTAGATTTTCTGTAGTGCTCATTATACTGAGTCGTGGCACCCACAGGCTCATCAATCTAATGGAAGTGATTTCGTTCCCTCTGACAATAAGTGTGCTTATTTGGTGGTTTTCCTCAGTCTCAGTTCATCCGGAGCTAATTTGTGAAGCTGCAGTGGGATCTGGTGCCATGGTAACCACAGTGGGAGGCTTGAGGCTTCCCTTCACAGAACTGTGAAATGGGAGCAAGGAAATATATTTTCAGTTCCTCTGAAATGATTTCAAAGTGTGGTTCTCTTAATGGCCACTCTTTGAATTGGGCCATTAAAGAGAATTCTCAGAATCACTTCTGAAAATGTCAGAAATGTTTTTGATAGAGGCAACCCAGGAACCAATGTTCTCCAAAGGCTTAGCTGGTCTTACAGTTCACCAGCTTCAATTACTTGACGTTTGGTAAACTGCCTTGTCACTGGCCTCATCCTTCTGAATAGGAACACGCATGTCCAGGATTGTTCTGAGAATATAAATGAAAGTATTTTACCAATTTTATCGGAGTCATTTTTTCATGTAGCTAATCTTTCTTTGAGCTCTCTTTGTCTTTTAATCTGTTCAGAGGAGACATTCCAGAGTGTATTCCATCCTTGCTTACTTACTGCATGCCAGGATAATAAAAATATCTCTGTGTCCTTGTTTTCTAAATATGAGGTATTCCCTTTGTTGAGTCTTAGGATAAAGACAAAATCTGACTCACTTATGAGTGTTTTTGTGTATAGAGAGAGCATATTAGACTGTGGGTCTTGTGGAGGTTGGCTTAGTTTGTAAGGCTGTAACGGTTGGAATTAGACAATATTCTTCAATACCTTGAACATAAGAATTCATTATTAGTTGAATTATTTAATGTTTGAACTGAATTGCGGGGCTTAAGATACGGACTATAGTCTTCCATTGAATCATTTGTGAGATTAATATACATTAACTCAGCAAACATTGATTGAATGCTTCATATGAATGTAAGGTATGACAGTGCTATTGTAAAGTGTTAATACTAAAAAGGGACCTAAGTGCACCTAAGCCAAGCCTTGTATTGTAAGTGGGAGACTGAACCCAGAGTGCATTAGTGTCTGGTCCAGGTGACTAGTCCATCTGTTTTGAGGTGCCACTTGGGCTATGGATGTCAAATTCACACTTGCTCAGATGTACTAAGCAGGACTTCTAAGTATGGAGATAGAAGTTCTTGTCAATTACGTTACAGTCATCTTAGATTTGTGGATTTGTGTATTTATTACAACTTTCCAGCAGATGGCAGTCAAGTGTCTTGAGGAAGAGACACTTTTATTATACTCACACAGGAACCCTGGTACTAAGTCACTGAATCTAACAAGAAGAAAGACTGAGAAGGTTAATGGAGCAGGATGAAGAAGGAAGCCAAAGTTAGGACCTTGCTTAACTAAAAAAGGTGGCAGAAACAGGGAAATAAAGTATAAGAGATGGCGAAGAAAGAGCAAGAGATATAATTTCCTTTTATATGCACTTTATTTATGCACATAAAGTGTCTTTCCCACAGCCTTATCATCTGTGCATGCTTAGATGTTGATTGCATATGGGATTTGAATGTTGTTACACTGGCATGTTTCTCAGAACTGCAATGGATTTAAGTCACCCATTTCCCAAGGTCAGTTTCAGTGATGCAATGTCTTGGTTACAACTACAAAGTATAGTAAGTGAGGGAATCCTGGAAATAACAAATATTGTTGCTGTATTTATTAGTCACTTTTCTCAGTTCTGCGCTGGGGCTCCTCCTCCACTGAAAGACACAAGGTCCGTGCCCAGGACTGTTTTTGGAAAATGAAGAATTGGATGGAAATGGCTTTTTGTCTGTTACTTATTTCTACCAAGAAATCAGGGCCACATGCTTCCATTTATCTTTCTAGCCCTAAAACATTTCCCCTCAAAAATTAATTATTCATTACGGCACAATGGCAAGAGCTTAGATTTGGAGCCAGGGACCCACCAAGTCCAAATTCTAGCTACTAGCTTATTTGTGATCTGGGAGCAAGTTACCAAACCTGTGAGTCCCATTGGCATCTGTAAAATAGGGAAGAGCACCCATCTCACTAGATTATTTTGAGAACTAAATGAATAAATTGGCAAGTACTTTGTAAGCTGTAAAGTACAGGAGAGATGGAAAAGAGAGGTGGTATTCATAGCTCTCAACATAGGTAAGACTCCTTAGTCTCCCATTTATAGAAATTCCCTCCTACTAAGATCTTAGGGACTTCACACTCAATGTGTAGGTTAAAATAAGTAGTTGTTGTTTTGATGGCACAATTTCACATTCTTTGGGTAGAGGATCTACTAGATCTCTAACTCCCATCCCTACATCCCACCAAGCAAAGTATACAGGCTGCCACTTAGTCCGCCTAAGCACAGGCAGGTAACTTTAACAGCAGTCCTTTTCCTTGGTTTTGGAAAAAAAGAGGATATCCTAATAGAAAATTTATTTTTCTTATCAGGTAAGGAGAGCTGCTTTGAGAGAATTGTGTCAAGGTTTGGAAAGAAAGTCACGTATGTAGTGATTGGAGATGGACGAGATGAAGAAATTGCAGCCAAACAGGTAACCATTATAAGGAAAATTGTGCAATTAGAAAAATGGTAAAAACTACAAAATCTTAGCAGTCAATTGCGCATTTTTAGTGTTTTCCCTTTCCCTTCCTTCTCTTCCTCTCCCATTGTTCTTTTTTTTTTTTTTGAGACAGAGTCTCACTCTGTTGCCCCAGCTAGAGTGCTGTGGCATCAGCCTAGCACTCACAGCAACCTCAGACTCCTGGGCTCAAGCGATCCTTCTGCCTCAGCCCCAAGTAGCTCAGACCACAGGCATGTGTCACTGTGCCTGGGTACTGTTTTTCTTTAAAGAAAAAGAGGACCATTTTTCTCCCCAAATGCAGTTTTCCCTATAAGTTACTAAATTCTTCCCTTCCCCCTCCTCCCTGCCACTCAAGAATCCTAAGACTTTTGAGGCCTGCTACAGGGACCCCCCAGCATTAAACCTGAGATGGGCCCCATCTTCATCTTAGAAGGCAATGCCTTCTCAAGAACATCAGACTGGACTGCAAAAAGGCAAATCATTCTGACCTTTTCAGGCTTCAGATTCTCACAAACAAACAAGATACCAGTACATTCAAGTTGTTTTCTATAGAGAAAGTCCTTTCTGCTTTTGAGCCCTGGGAAGATTGTTATGATGTTAAACTCATCACTATCCAGGTCTCAACTCCAGGCCATTCTTTCTTTTTTTTTTTTTTTTTTTTTTTAAACAGTGTCTCACTTTATTGCCCAGGCTAGAGTGAGTGCCGTGGCGTCAGCCTAGCTCACAGCAACCTCAAACTCCTGGGCTCAAGCAATCCTGCTGCCTCAGCCTCCCAAGTAGCTGGGACTACAGGCATGTGCCACCATGCCCGGCTAATTTTTTCTATATATATTAGTTGGCCAATTAATTTCTTTCTATTTATAGTAGAGATGGGGTCTCGCTCTTGCTCAGGCTGGTCTCGAACTCCTGAGCTCAAACGATCCGCCCACCTCTGCCTCCCAGAGAGCTAGGATTACAGGCTTGAGCCACCGCGCCTGGCCCATTCTTTCTTATTAAAGGAAACAGTAGATTGAGTTTCCTCATCTACTAAGTGAATCTATAAAGGTTCTTTCTCTTCATACCTCAGTTTATTTTCTTCCAGCAACTTGATTTCTTAGATTTGAAGGCATTGGGTTGCCAACTAGGACCAACTTGCCTGGTTTTCTTCACCCAGTTAAGGTAGAAACCTCAGCAACTATAATGAACTATGAGATTGGTAATTAGTTGGCATTAGTACTCATTATGTTTTCATTTGCTACTTTATGTAGCAATTCAAGGAACTTTGTTTTTTCCACATATGTTATCACTGAAGCTTTGATTTTCAAGTACTTCTCCTTGCCCTCTTTGGGGGAAGACACTAGTGGGTGTAGGCATCAGTGCTTCTCGATCTGAAGGGCATGGGGAGAGAAATAACAACTTAAGTCATTAGGCAGAGTTGGTGTCTGTAAGTTGATGTCCGTAATCATCTGCAGTAGAATAGACCCACTGGAAAATGCCTTAGCACTTGATCCAGTTTAGCCTCTACCCTGTCAGGGATCTTTTCTTCAGCCTCTCTGCAGAAGACTTTCCAGTCCTTACTTAGAAATACCCAAGAATGAGGACACTGATTCCCAGGTAGCCTTTTCCACTGTGGGGTCAACCAAGCTGTTAGGGTGTTCCTCCTTCCAGTGAACAAAAATGTCTCTCTCTAACTTTGACTTAATAATGGTCCTCGTCTGGCACTCCTGAGCATAACCTAACAAGTCTGCTTCCTCTTCTGTATATTAATAGTCTTTTAAGTATTATGCATGAGCAGCTCAATTGAAAAAAAAACAGGATACATGCCAAAATAATTGTGATCTAGGACCTCAGTGTTCTGAGTAACTTTGAACTACTTTGAACAAGACAGTCAGTAAAGCCAATATCCTTCAGCTACACAGAACATGGTTTCCAACACTTAGGTTTATCAAAGCCCTCCTACCATGGCTTCCAAAATTGGGCATGGTGGCTTATGCCTATAATCTCAGCTACTCGGGAAGCTGAGGCAGAAGGACCACCTAAGGCCAGGAATTAAAGACCAGCCTGGGCAATATAGCAAGACCTTCTCTCTAAAAAGAAAAAAAAAAATGTTTTTTTCTTTTTCTTATACATTTTCATTATACAAAGCGCTGGGCAAAAAATAAAATTTTTTTTTTTTAATTAGCCTAAGCACAGTGGCTCACACCTGTAGCCCCAAATACTCGGAAGGCTGAGGCAGGAGGATCACTTGAGCCCAGGAGACCCTGTCTCAAAAAAAGAAAAAAAAGAGACAATATCTCACCCTGTCACCTAGGCTAGAATGCAGTGGTGCCATCGTAGTTCACTGCAGCCTCAACTCCTGGGCTCAAGTGCTCAGCCTTCTGAGTAGCTGGGACTACAGGCACAAGCCACTGTACTCAGCTAAGTTTTTATTTTTTGTAGAGATGGGGTCTTGCTATGTTGCCTAGACTGGTCTCGAACTCCTGGCCTCAAGCAATCCTTCCACTTCAGCCTCCCAAAGTACTGGGATTACAGGTGTGAGCCACTGCACCTGGCTCTGAGGCTCCATCTATTAAATTTTTTTTTTAAAATGTGGCTTTTATAACAGCACACAGTATTCTGGACACAATGCTGATCAAATAATATAATGGGATTATTATTTCCCAGATCTGTGTGTCCTATATCTTGGATGTGGGCAAGATTTGGGCCTTGTGGCTCTGAAATTTATGAATTGACCATCTGTAAGACAATGTAATCTTATATCAATACTAATTTTTCACCTGGGCCATTTTATTTGATTCTGAAGACCCTACATATAAAAGCTAGAACAGGTATATCTCTCATAAAAGCACAAAGCTACCACTGAAACCTAATAACAACCTCTCACGTTTATAAAATGTCCTATAATGTACAACAGCCATATGAGGTGGGCCTGAGTAGCCAGGGTTACCTCATACCTTGGGGAGAAGTCTGTGGGGGAAAGGATAGGGGTAAATATAAGTTCCCAAAAGAAATTGGATTAACCAGCTATTCCATCTTCCTTCCAGCACAACATGCCTTTCTGGAGGATCACAAACCACGGGGACCTAGTATCCCTTCACCAGGCTTTGGAGCTTGATTTTCTCTAAGAACTGGAATAAGGAGCCTACCCTGTGAACTTTTCACTCCTCAAGGGAGCTAGAGACTGGAACGAACTGGGATCTTTCTCTCTTTCTCTCTCTCTCTGTCTTTCTCCATCGAATGCTGGCGAGAACACAATCAGAACCAAGAGCTGCAGTTTTGCCAAGAGTGAGCCGCAGCCCCTGTGTTCATCCTCGCACAAAAGCAGGAGACAGTTGGATAGAGAGAACAATAGACTCACTGCAGCTACAGTGCTTTTAATTCTTCTGTGTTTCATTTTTTTGTTGTTATTTCAAAAAATGAAGAAAAAAAAGGCAATTCTTGGGGCAGAGTTGCACTCTTAGTCCATGACCAGATTGAGAACTGCTATTAACTTGTGGTGATTGGATAAATGCAACAGATTTTATAATAATATCTCTTGCAGTCTAGAATCTCCATAGCTGTAGAACTTATTTCCAGGTGAATGTGTATGTTATTTTTATAGGTTAAAGGCCTGGTCTCTGAAGCAGGTTCCCCCCCCCCTTTTCTAGCAAGAAAGGGATGTGTAAAGTTTCCTTGAAAATGGTAATTGAAATATCTAAAATACCTCTCTGCGGCAGTAACCCCTCTTCAGCTGCTGCAGTGGTCTGCTCTCTGGGATGGCTCCTTCCCTGTTCTTCCATCTCCTGGTTTGCCGAACTATGGGGGCACCGGACACTGAGCAACTTTAAACTTTGGCATTTCCCATCCTAGAAGTCTTAGTCTAACCCTTTGCAATGCTTCTTCCCCTTTAGCCAAATGGCACAACTCTAGAGACTCCTTTTCTTAGACAGTAAATTCTAAGCCTTCAGCTTGACTCTTAATCAAAGACTGTGTCCCCAGAGGCTTAGCCTCCAAACTGGAGAGAAGGGGCTAAGGCTTTTTAGGAATTTCAGCTTCTTTAGCTCTTGAGACAGGAAGCTTCCACTTATTCCTTCTGCAGAGAAGCACCCTTTGCCCATGAGATGCTCACCCCCACAGCTTCTTCCTTCTTAGTCATGCGCACATCCACCTCCAGGCTCTGGCCAGTCCCTGGGTGTTGGACCCAAGAGGTCAAATCAAGTCTGAAAACAGGCTTCTAACTACATTTTAGCCAGAATTACCAATGTATTTGACTTCCTTTGAGGGAGCCCTCAAGCCATATGAAGGGTACCCTAGGCATGCATTTACCCACATCTCTGCCTGAAAAGAGAAGATTGCTATAATTAAAACCTAGTCTCCCATGGAACACCTCGCTTCTCAAATCCTAAAGTGGGAAACCAGAAGACCAGAAAGACTTTTCCTGATTTAAATGAGAGTGCTGGATCTCTTGCTTCATGCCTAAAAACCTAATCCTGGGCCAAATGCAGGAGCATCTCAAAAAAAGCATTTGGGCAGATTGGTAGGTACCCAGGCACTAGTCACAGCCTTCCAGCCCAATGTTTGTCTGGTGCCCCATCCCTCCAAGACCAACCTGGGCATCTCCTCAGGGTAAACTTCCCCAGAGCTGAGGAAGTTCAGCCTCTCCCAGGCTGCACAGAGAGCAATGCAGGCTTGGTCCTCGTGAGGCATCCTTGAACAAGCCCAGTTATGATCACTTTTGCCCAGAGATTCTGCCCACCCGTTTTCAGAAATTTTACAGCACAAAGAGACAAGACTTGAATGCCAGGTCACCAAGATGGCAGTGGAGATAGGCTGGTATACACAGTCCTTCAGAACTCATTGAAAAGTGCTTCATGACTCACATTGTTAGGAAGAGTTTTTGGAGAGTAGCTGAAGGGAGTGCTCCATTACTTAGCTGCCTCTTTGGCCTTGCTTCCTGGGGGGTGGGAGGAGGGAGATGGGGTCTTGAGGTAGACCTTGCCTTGGTCTGTATTCAGCATAGTTGCCCAGAGGCTGCTTTGCCTCGCTTAATGGCTGATCTTAGAAAGCTCTGGGTTTTACTTTCAGGCCTAAAACCCTCCCCCCATTGCCAACATAGCTGTTGGTTTCCTGTCCTGGACAAAGGCCACGCTGTTGGTGCTTCAGGTTTGCGAGGCTGTGGAGTGGTACCCCACGTAAGTACACACAAATACTTCCCTGTCCCCACCCTATGGGAGCTCTTTAATTCGCAGACTATGACTTGGACTCTTTTATCAATGGACTTTTTCTTCTTGCCCTGACTTCCCAGCTTAGCTCTTTCCAAAAGGAACTTGAATTTGGCCAAGAGATGTAAGAAGGCTTTCTGAGCAGAGCAGTCTGCTGCTTTCTAGTTCCTACCACCCTCATTTAGAGGACAGACAGAAAATAGGAGCTTCTTGGCTCATCTTTGCCAAATTGAATTGTCCAGGAAACAGTGCTTTTCTTACCCTGTCTTTTCCTCCTCCCCAGAACAAAAATTTAGAAAGTAAGTGGGTAGCATCAAGAGCTGTTGGAAGCTGAGGGCCAAAGGATACTATGGGTCCTTTCATCAAGGGGGAGCCCTCTTTACTAGACAGAGGCCCCCACGAAACTAGCCAGATGATGAGTCCTTCCCCAGCTGGGCACCTGGGTTCTCTATGATGGGTCTGCACATTTCATGGTGAGGCCTGTCTCTAGCAGCAGAGCTAGAGTCATCAGGTATGTCCTGGGTTTAAGAGGAGTCTTGACTTTCGAATGTAAAACTGACTGTGCCTTAGCATCACCCTGCCCAGTGTCTCTGGGGCAGCTGGTTGTGTCCAGGAGAATGGACACATGCTCCAGATTTAGATGCCTATTTGGGCTTTTGTTTGATTTGGGGTATTCCTGTCTTCTGCTCTGCAGGTTGGGGGGAGGGTGGGCAAAGCTAGTGTCCCAAGAGACTTGTGCCACAGCTTGTTCGCAGTTTACACAAACTCAGCTTTAAAGCTCCAACAGATCTGATTGGCAAACTCCAGCAGCAGCATATGGAGCTTCTAGATGTCCACTACCTTGAATGGGTGTCAGTGCCACTGAGCTAGCGGGGAGAAGAGTACAGGGGCAGAGCCACGTCTGTCTCCCTTTTCCTTGGGAGAGCAGTGGTCCAGGCCGAGTGGTGAGCTTGGGGCCTTCTCACTGCTCACTCCTCCTCAAGGGGGCAGTTAGGGCCCTTCTTAAACAAGCTTCTATTTCTTATCACTAAATTAGTTTCCTTTTTCATCCAAAAGTTAGAACTCCCCAGACACTACACTAAAGAAGCCAAATCTGAATTCTGAGATTCTAAAATATCTTAAACCACAAGAGAGAAAATCTAGTTCTGCTTCAGCCCCAATCAGCAGACTGTCCCTTCCTCTCCTCTGAGACAGAGAGCTCCAGAAAGCAAGGCTCCTTGGCTAGTTCCCACTGCACTGACCGGAGCCATCCCGTGGAGGACGACTTCTACTCAAAACACGACTCTCCCTCCGGACTTCACATGCCTCTTAGCAGGAAAAGGCATTGATTGGATTAGATATATTTATGTGACTGCGGGCATTCGTGGCTGTAGAATCCTTGACCATGATGTTATATGTAATGGGAACTATCTTATAAACTTGAAAAAAATAAAGTTTTTATTTTCTATACAGTTTGCTCCTGTGTGTTTTCTGAATAGGATAAGCCCAATTGCCAGCTGTGTAGGAGCCTAATTAGGGCTTCATAGAGATTCTGAAGAGTTCATTAGAAAGATGTCACCCTTTCAATAACTGGGTCATTAATTTCACCAAAAAAATTTTTTAAATTAACCATTTGGTATAAATACACATGGAAAAATTGATATTTTTAAGTAATTTGCAAGAGAGCATTTATTTCTTAATTATTTCAAAAATACATTGTTTTGTAAAGTTTAGAACTAGAATAAGAAATTTCATTTGCTGTCAAATGTGCTGGAATTTAATTACCAAAGAAATCAATACCTTGCCGTGCTGAGTTTAAACCACAAAAGCAATAAAACTGACAAACTGGCATCAAACCTTGATTTGGCCTGATTTCGTGGTACATCAACTACTTGTCTCATTTCATTTCTCCCAGTTTGGGTCTGGCTGTCACCCACTGGCCTGGAAAACCGTCAAGAAAGTTTTCTGCCTTTTAGTCCAATGAAGAAAATTAGAATTCAGTTCTAGCTTCTCAAATACCATACATGTTAGACTATAACATGTATTTTTCCTCATTAGGTAAAGATTTTGAACGACACCATAGTTGAAGTAAACCTGTTAGTTGGTATATCCTTGCCCAGTTATAAGCATAGATATTAAAGGCATTGATTTCCAAGCCCAAGGAGTAGATAAACATCTGCCTCCCCCTACAATCAATATAACGTACATTTCTCTTACAAATCCTTTGGTAGCAGGTAGAAATGAGCAATTTAGGAATTTTTTATTTTTCAAAAACAAGTTTCTTTTAACCACTTTGGTACAGTGCTCACCGGCCACAAAACCTTGCCCATAGCCGGCTCTAGCAGTCTGCACGATAGTTTGTGCTGTGCATTGACGACGAATCCTTTTTGCTCCTGTGTGATGAGGAAAGCTTTAAAGCACTGAAAGGTTGTTTTACTTTACAGGCAGCTTTACTTACAATGTAAATCAGAATAGGTAACATACATACAGGTTTTCATTACATTATTTTTAAAAGTTCACAACTTTATTTTGATAAATGAAAAATTAGAAAAGTCATATCACAGCTGTCGGCTAAAGTTGACGCTGGGCTGTGCGCATTCATCTGTGGCTGTCGACTATAGTCCACGCTCGTACCAAAATGGTTAAACAAAATTCTTAGAACATTCAAGTGGAATTTCTAGTTGCAAGTAATGTCACTGTCATCTTTTTTAAGTTGTTGAATTTTTAAACTTTAAAAACATATACAAATCGGGCTGGGCGCGGTGGCTCACGCCTGTAATCCTAGCTCTCTGGGGGGCCGAGGCGGGTGGATTGTTTGAGCTCAGGAATTCGAGACCAGCCTGAGCAAGAGCAAGACCCCATCTCTACTAAAAATACAAAGAAATTAGCTGGACAACTAAATATATATATATAAAAAATTAGCCGGGCATGGTGGCACATGCCTGTAGTCCCAGCTACTTGGGAGGCTGAGGCAGGAGGATCGCTTGAGCCCAGGAGATTGAGGTTGCTGTGAGCTAGGCTGACGCCACGGCACTCACTCTAGCCTGGGCAACAAAGTGAGACTCTGTCTCAAAAAAATACATATATATATATATACAAATCAACTGCTAGATTCTGCAGCTTTTAAAGTGGTACACTATATACATTGTTTGGATTTAATTGCATACATATTACCATTATTTGGCCATTTCATATAGAGAGTATTGGATGAGAGCTTAGCCAAAAATAAAATTAGAACTACATCGTTTTGGATTTTCTTAGGAGAAATGGGAAATTGCCTTAAAAAAATGGGTCTTCTATTTGTGCATATATGGCATCTCCCCTCACCCTACTCTTCTTCACACATTACAGGAATAAGTTTGGTGACACATGTTTCACTGTTTTGGTGACACCCTTAAGACCTAATCCAAGACAGGTCGAGCACTAAGTCCAGCGATTTATAAAGGCTAAGCCTGCCCTCACTGGTATTGATATTCCCTATGAATTGAGAAGAAATGATAATGATTTCAATTGTGTGTGTATGTTTAAATATATTCAATTAACTAATTGGTCCTTTGTTCTGAGATTGTCATATCCTTTCTTTTATGAGATGAAGATAATAGATGGTGTAGGTTCTGGGGATTTTTTGTTTTGTATGTGTTTTTGTTGTTTTGGGGTGTTTTGTTTTTCGAGACAGGGCCTCACTCTGTTGCCTGGTCTAGACTGGAACGATGTCATCATAACTCACAGCAACCTCAAACTCCTGGGCTCAAGTGATCCTTCTGCCTCAAGCCTCCAGAGTAGTTGGGACTACAGGCAAGTGCCACCACTCCTGGCTAGTTTTTCTATTTTTTGTAGAGACGGGGTCCTGAACTCCTGGCCTTGAGCAATCCTCCCACCTCAGCCTCCCAAAGTGCTGGGATTATGGGCATGAGCCCAGCCGATGGTGATAGTTTTTAATGACTTATTTTGTTAAAATTAAATTGACAACCATGTTGGCTATTTTACCAGTCCATGGTACTCAAAAGTCTGGAAATCACTAGATTGGATGATCTGCAGTTCTGCCTATAACATGCCATGTATGTCAAAATCACCAGCATTGTCTTCCCAGAACTTCTCCCTGCCCCCATCCTTCATCTCTGGGTCATCCTTAGCTCTAGGTCACTAGAGTGCTACAAACCCTTCATCTCATGGAATTCCATTTGTAACATTCCTTCCCTCTTTGGGTAGTATAGCCATTTTAACAATGTTGATTCTGCCAATCCATGAGCATGATATGTTTTTCCATTTGTTTATGTTTTCTGCGATTTCCTTCCTCAGTGTTTTATAGTTCTCCCTGTAGATCTTTCACCTCCTTGGTTAAATATATTCCTAGGTATTTTTTTTCTTTGTTGCTATTGTGAAAGATATTGAGTTTTTATTTGATTCTCAGCTTGACTATTGTAGGTATATAGGAATGGTACTGATTTGTGTACATTGATTTTGTAACCTGAGACTTTGCTGAATTTATTTATCAATTTCAGGTGTTTGACAGAATCTTTGGGGTTTCTAGATATAAGATCATATAATCAGCAAAGTTTGACCTCTTCTTTCCCCATTTGGATATCCTTGGTTTCTTTCTCTTGCCTGATTGCCCTGGCTAGGACTTCCAGTACAATGTTGAACAGAAGTGGTGACACTTCTGAAGTGATTGGGGTATGTTGAGGTATGTTCCATAGATGCCTGTTTTATTGAGACCTCTTACCATAAAAGGGTGCTGAATTTTGTCAAAAGCTTTTTCTGCATATATCAAAAGGATCAGAAGAGGTTGGAAAAACTCATATAGCTATTGCCCTAGGCAAAGAATTATCTAGAAGACCCCAAAGGCAATCACAGCAACGACAAAAATAAATAAGTGGGACCCAATTGAATTTAAAAGCTTCTGCACAGCCAAGGAAACAATCCATAGAGTGAACAGACAACCTACAGAATGGGAGAAAATATTTACATGCTATACATCCAATAAAGGACTGATAACTAGAATCTGCAAACAACTCAGGCAAATCAGCAAGTAAACATCAAACAAGTGGGGAAAAAATATAAACAGAAACTTTTCAAAAGAAAAGACTAATGGCCAACAAACACATGAAAAAATGCTCAACATCTGTAATCATCAGGAAGTGCAAATCAAAACCACAATGAGATACCACCTAACTCCAGTGAGAATGGCTTTTATCAAAAAGCTCCAAAACAACAGATGTCAGCTTGGATGCAGAAAGAACACTTGTACACTGTCAGTGGGATTGCAAACTAGTACACCCTCTATGGAAAGTAGTATGGAGATACCTCAAAGAACTAAAAGTAGACCTAACCATTTGATCCAGCAATTCCAATACTGGGTATTTACCCAAAGGAAAAAAAGATACTTTATAAAAAAGACACTTGCACTCAAATGTTCATAGCGGCACAATTCACAATTGCAAAGATGTGGAAACAACTCAAGTGTCCATTAATACATGAATGGATTAATAAAATGTGGTATAGGTATACCATGGAGTACTACTGGGCCATAAAAAAAAAAATGGTGAACTGATACCTTTTGTAACAACCTGGATGAACTGGAGGCCATTCTTCTAAGTGAAGTATGGCAAGAATAGAAAAACAAACACCACATGTACTCACTACTAAATTGGAACTAATGGATTGATACACACACACACGAAAGTAAAACTTCATGGAAATCAGGCAGGCGGGAGCAGGGGATGAGGGGATGGGTAAATTCACACCTAACGGGTATAATGCACATTATCTGGGTGATGGACAAATTCATAACTTCAACTCAAACTGTACAAAAGCAAATTATATAACCAAAACATTTATATCCCCGTAATATTCTGAAATTAAAAAAAAAATTCCTTCCCTCACAATAGTTCAAGCCACCAGTGACTCTGGACTCTGCTCCTTCTTGACATTTACAGGCCACATCACAGAGTCACTGCTGAAAGGACTCCCTCCCTCCCTTTCCTTTAGGGCTTATCAATTTCTCGGGGGCTTTCCGCAGCCATTCCATATAAACTTGTAACTCCCACCCCCAACATACAAATATGCTCTATCCCCCTCTCTGTGTTATTTTTTTTTTTTTAGCACTTACCACTATCTGATGTACCAAACGTTTTACTAAGCCTATTTATTATGTCTCCACTAGAATAAATGAATAACAGACCTGAGACTATCCCGGATCCCATCACATGGGTAACTGATTGGAACCATTTCTTGTGTCCAGTGACCTTTTCCTGTTCCTTGTTTCTCCAAACCACAGACCTCCCAGAACAGCAAAAGATCCCACTTCCCCAGCACTGTGTCCTGTAAGTCACTTTATCACTTAGCCTCTCAGGGCTCCCAGCATAAAGACCTTTCTTCACCGGGGCTCTCATAGTCACTTCTTGGTCCTAAGTTGTTTGTGGCTGCTCCTGCCAGGCCCAGAGCAGCGCTGGTAGTCAAGAGCATGCACAAGAGTCAGCCCAGACCTGGGTTCTGGTCCCCGGCTGAGCACTCAACCCCGCACTGGCCCCACCAGTTCCCAAAACATGGGAAGCAAGGCTGAGAAGGCCCAGCTAAACCAGCTCTTTTTCTCTGTCTTGGGAGCCTTTACCAATTTGGGGATGGATTTCATGTCCTGACTCCTTTCCAGGAGGTTTTGAACTCCAGGAGATTTTGTTTAATGACACAGACTAGGTTAACGGATTTCATGAGGTTTTAATAATAACCTAATAATACTGTTAAAGACAACACGTGTCTCTCCTTGCGGAGATACATATGCACACACATCTTCCTCTCACACGGACTCTGAGGTAGGAGGTACGCTGGCTAAAGAATAAAAAAATACTCAGACCACAGGTTCACAAGGCATCTGGTTGAAAGGCGGCCCCGGAGAACAGGAGCGGAGGCTGTGCCAGCTGCACCCTGCAGGGGCTGACGGGGCCACCCAGAGTTCGCATCCCTGGCTTCCAGCCTTTGAGGTCCAACCCAGGACTGGCTGGAGCCCATGGGGGATGAAGCTAAGGTGGCAGCTGAGCTTGTTCCAGCTTCCAAGGACAGAATGTTATTCCTGGCACATAAAATGCTCTCAGTAAACATTTGTTGAATGAATTGAATGAATGTGGCGGGGCAGGGGAGGAAGAATTCTAGAGAACAGTCCCCTGGAGCCCCTGGGTCCTTACGGGGTGGGACAGCACCTCTACCAATCACTTTCGAGATGGCCGGGAGGTGCACATACCCACAGGGGAAGCTTGGGGTCACCAGCTATACTGGTGGGGGACAGGGACAGAAAAGGGCTCTCTTCTTTCCTCTCGAAATGTCCTGTATCTAACTGGGGCCCCTGCCCCTGCAGGACCCAGCCCTTGTCGTCTTGGTCACACTGCGAATGCCTCGAAGGAGGCCTGTGCCCCCCACTCGACTCTGCGGTGCCCGGCACAGAGCGGGCGTCCCACTTTCGGTGAGTGGCTCAGGCCCACAGCAGCGTAATCAGCTAACCTTCTCCTGCCTTCTACAGTGATTCACTGTCCTCCTTCCCTCGCTCGGTCAGACCCTGCCTCAGAGGACCCCGTTGGCCTCTCCCTTCACTGGCGAAGCAGCCGCACCCTTAGCCTTGGGGAAGAAGGTGTGAGCTAACTGGGCCGCACGCCTGTTCTGAGGCAGCTGACTCCCCCCCTCTGGGGAAAGCAGACTCCGGATCCCGTCCACCCGGTCGGGCTCCCAGCTGCAGCGAGGGTGCAGCCAGCGGTAGTAGGCCAGCCGCAAAGCCAGACCCAGGAGGAAGCAGACGCCCGCCACAGGCAGCCACGTCTGCAGTGGGACCCCACTGGGCAGCCAGGTGCTATGAGTCATTCCGGTGGCCACCAGGAGAACACTGTCACTCAGGAGGAACACCACGTGGATGGTGGCCCGGCCTCGGGTGTGGCCCTCAGCCACATTGAACCAGGAGAAATAGAGGATTGTGGCCACCGTCACCCGGTACAGCCACTCGGAGCCAGCGTCTGGCATAAAGTCTGTGCCCTGAAGCCAGACCCAGAGCAGCAGCACTAGCCACAGGCCCAGGAAGTGCAGGGCCACGTAGCGGGGGAAGATGGCTGCGAACAGGGCCACAGCCAGGACTCGGGGCCACAGCAGCAGCAGGTTCCACAGGAAGTAGATCACAGAGGAGCCCGGGCCCAGGAGGTGCTTGGAGGGTAGGCAAGCGCGCAAAGCCCGGTGGTAGTCCAGCAGCGCCCACGAGATGCCCGCGAAGGATGCACAGATGCCAACCCCTGCAAAGAGTGAGAGGAAACAGATGAGTGCTGTGCACAGCCTGCCTGGCAGCCCCCAGGGGTCACAGGTACTGTGGGGGCCCTCACAGCACCCCGACGCAGACATTAGCACCCCTGTTTGTCAAAGGACAGCTGCAGCTAGAGGACATTCAGTAAATTCACGTAACCACAAGCAGAATTGGGACTCAGCCAACAGTGTGCCCTTCACCACCTGCATAGTAAGGCGCGGTGGCATTTTCAAGGATGAGAGGGTATGCATGTGACTAATAAAGAGTCACCCAGCATTCAGCACCCCTGGGCCTTGGCCTCACCCTAAGCATCTTCTAGGCCGCCATAACCCTTCCCTTCCTGGATGAGCCCAAGCCTTTCCTGAGTGTGAATATCAGCAGTCCCAGTTCCCCTGTTCTGAGTTTCAAAAGGGGAGATGATCCTAGCACTCTGGGAGGCCGAGGCGGGTAGATTGCTCAAGGTCAGGAGTTCAAAACCAGCCTGAGCAAGAGCGAGACCCTGTCTCTACTATAAATACAAAGAAATTAACTGGCCAACTAATATACATAGAAAAAATTAGCCGGGCATGGTGGCGCATGCCTGTAGTCCCAGCTACTCGGGAGGCTGAGGCAGGAGGATTGCTTGAGCCCAGGAGTTTGAGGTTGCTGTGAGCTAGGCTGACACCACGGCACTCACTCTAGCCTGGGCAACAAAACAAAACTGTCAAGGAAAAAAAAAAAAGGGGAGACGGGAAATCCTATGGGAAGGCAACAGGCCTCTGCTGCAGCTGCCCCCAGGCCAGGAGGGATGTCCCTGCTGTGTGGACAGAAGGTCTCCCCAATCCCCCTGCTCCCCACTCAGACTGGTCCCTAATCTTGATTTTCTAAGATCCAGAAATTTACAACAGGGTCCTATCCCACTTCCTGGCTGCCCACCCTGACCTAGAAGCACCAGGACCTCCACGGAGGGGAAGCAGCACCGGAGTGTCTCCCAAAGCTCCCTCCCCTGTTCTCACTCTACAGATGTGCACTGGGAACCCATTCCCAGGCTGCCATCAGAGCTGTGGCGTCACCCTTTCTAACTACCCTTCCCACCCTGCAGTCTCAGCAGGGCCGAGGTTCTTCCCGTTTGCCTGGCACCTGCTGTGACCTTGACAGGCTTTGCGCAGGCTGTTCAGCCAGGATCACATGTCCCACTTCCCAGCCCCAGCTCTCATAGCCCCAAGCGTCACCCATCCTGACCGCAGCCCACCCATCCAGCTGCATCAGGTGTCCCTGGAACATGCCTCTCACTTCTGTCTGGGTCTCATCACACAGCAATTACCTATTTCCTTATTCCCGAGCTCCGTGAGGGTAGAAAGCCGCTAAGTATGCGGTACATAATAGCAGCTGAATAAACGTTTGCTAAATAAAAAGTAGGGAAAATCTGTCTCCCTGCCCCCCGACCCACATGGTGTAAACTGTCTCCACTTAGCCCTGGTTCCAGATACCCCCCACCCTCAAACAGACAAAAACTTGTGCCCAGTGAGTGCTGAGTGACCAAGGGCAAGTCACCCTTCACCTTTCTGCGCCTCTTTCCTCTCGTGAAAACTGGAGATAAGCATAGCAGTGACCCACAGGGCTGCTGTGAATATAGAATGAGAACGCCGGGCACTTCCCACAGTGCCTGGCTGATCACAGGGACCCCGCTGAGACGGCCACTGTTACCTTTCTGCCAATTAAGTTACAGACTAGCAAGCTGAAAGGGCCTTGGGGATTGAGACCAACCCCATCTTCCACGGCCATGGAAACTGAGGCCAGAGAGAGGAAGACTCTCCCGGGTCACACGGCGAATGACAGGACAGTGGGGGGACCGGGTTCCCTGGGGGGCTGTGGCATTTACAACAGGGAGCCTTAAGGTGTGCAGGGGCAGTGAAAGCAAAAGGGAAGCCCTAGAGCCTGACTCAGACATGCGTTGGAATCCTAGCTTGGCCACCAGCTGGGCCTGTGACCTTGGGCAAGTCGCTTCCCTTCTGCAGGCAAAAACCTTCCCGCACTTCCTCACTGTCAAACTTCTGCTTTGTGTGGCCCTGCCCAGCTCCGACATCTGCCTGTCCCTTTTTCTAGTTCCTGCACACACTGTGCCATAAGCACCTGTTTATAGTCCACCACCCTGCAGGCCAGGGCCGCGCTCATCTGGTTCCCTGCTGTGTCCCCAGCACTGCGACAGGCACAGAACAAATGCGCAATAAAAACCTGCATGTACGAAGGCGCTCAATGAATTGTTTCTTGACTAACAAGCTGCTTGTTCTGTATAAGGCACCCAACACACTTTATCGCTATTGTCTTCAAAATGGTAAAAATGACAATTAAGAGCCATGATGGGCTGGGCGCGGTGGCTCAAACCTGTAATCCTAGCTCTCTGGGAGGCCGAGGTGGGCGGATCATTTGAGCTCAGGAGTTCGAGACCAGCCTGAGCAAGAACGAGACCCCATCTCTACTATAAATAGAAAGAAATTAATTGGCCAACTAATATATATATATAAAAAAAAAAATTAGCCGGGCATGGTGGCACATGCCTGTAGTCCCAGCTACTCGGGAGGCTGAGGCAGAAGGATTGATTGAGCCCAGGAGTTTGAGGTTGCTGTGAGCTAGGGTGACGCCACGGCACTCACTCTAGCCTGGGCAATAAAGTGAAATTCTGTCTCAAAAAAAAAAAAAAAGAGCCATGATGTGCCAGGCATCACCTCCCTTAATCCTTCCATCAACCCTATGTGGCAGGAGCATTTCTTCTGTCCACTTTTCAGATGAGAACAAACTGATACTGACACTCGGGTCACTGTCCAAACTCCTATAGCCAGAGAGTGATTTAGATTCGAAGCCCGATCTGCCTGACTTAAGCATGTTCTCCTACTTTCCAAGCAGCCTTCCTAAAAGAGAGAAAACATTTCTGACATTTGAGGGAAAACTCCCCAAGCCATTAAGAGCCGGGCTGGCGCTGGCCCGTCACTCACATTGGTAGGACTCGGCCCGGCCACTCAGCAGCACGATGGCCAGCACCAGGGTGAGCTGCGGCGTCGTCTCCAAGAAGGTCTCGAAGAGCCGCAACATGCTGATGTCCAGGGAGAGGAAGTCGGCGTAGGCCAAGTCAAACTCAGAGGGCGCTTCCTGCCGCCACGCCAGCAGCCCCTGCTGCAGCCCCTGCACGCACCTGGCAGCACACACAGAGGCCAGGTTAGTGTCCTGTGAATCCCTCGGTCTCCCGCCCACCTGGTGGAGGCAGACAGGCTCCAATCCTAGCTCCTCACTTCCATGCAAAGGGGCTTGGGGCGAGCGACTTAACCTTACTGAACTCATTTCCTCATCTGTAGGATGGGGATACATGCAGCGTCTACTCCTGCTGGCCAGGCACTGTCCCAAGCTCATCACAAACTTTGTCCTGTTGACTCCTCAAAGGAGCCCCACTTTACAGATGGGGAAACAGGATCAAGATGCTAATAAGCAGTGGGATCAGGATTTAGACCCCAAACTGAATCCAAAAATGCCATAAAGATGGCTGAGACAGTTCTCAACTTTTAGTAGCTTGTGAATCTCCTGGTATCCCATGGGCAAAGGGAGCCACTGAGAGCTTCTGAGCAGAGGCAAGACAGGTCAGATTCTGCTCTGGAAAGAGCACCCTGGCCTGCTGGGGAGGGAGGGCTGGAGGGCTTAGATTGGAGCAGGGATCCCACATAAGAGGCTGGCTCGGAGGAGTGGGGACGGAGACTGGGGCAGACTTGAGTGCAGAGGCTGGACAGACAGGCCTGGGGGACCCGGTGGCATGAGTGTGGAGTGGAGGATGCACCACAGCCTGCCCGACCCAGAACTCTGCTCAGCTGTCTACTGGGATCAGTAAGCCCACTCACTCACCTGGCACTCCCCCAAACAGACTTGAGAACACCAAGGGGCAGGCAGGGCCTATAGGGCGCCCCCTCAGCAGGAGCCTTTGCCTCTGACACCCCAGTGTCCTGGACGGGGCCCTGCGTAGCCAAGTCACAGGTGGGAACAGAGACCCTGTTTTCAAAACCAAGGTTCAGTACAGTCTGTCTGACTCAAGGTCAGCAGAGAGAGGGGAAGAGACGATGTGGGAAGAGGTTATGGATTCCGGGCTCTTCAAAGCCCGCCTGGGACTATCTAGCAGTGCCCCTTCGTGCCCACTCGGTTTTTTTTTTCTTTTTTGATGTCTGTCTGTACAGAGCCTCAGGCAAAACTGCAACATTCAAAGCTCCTCTCCCCTACTCCTGGGGACTCCACGCAGCTTTGTCAAGGCAAGATCTGGAAAGAATTTGTAAACAGATTCAAAGTGGATCCTGGGTCCATCCCCACCCAGATCACCAGATGTCCCAACTTCATCGAATGACTCGGACCCCATGGTTTCAGTTTCTATGGGGCCCTGCCAGTTCTGAAAAGGAGCCCGATCCAACACATTTTCCAAGCCGCAGCCTGTGCCCAGTCCTGGCTGGCTGCAGGGACACAGATAGGTAAGGCCCCATCTCTGCCCTCTGGCTTGGCCTGGGTGTGGGAAGCGAATGCCCAGGGAGAGGAATACGAGTGGGCAGGAAAGGGTGTGAGGTGCCCGCTGTGAGGGTGCAGTGCTGCCGTGGGGGTCAGGGCTGCTGAAGCTCCCTGGGTGGCCCCGGTAACCCTGAAGCTAGCTGACATTTGTTGAACACTTACTCCACACCAGGACAACATACAGGTGCCATTTAATTTAAACCTTACAAAACTGAAGTAGGCCATGTTACCATCTCCCCAGAACAACGAGTAAACTGAGCCCCAGAGAGGTGAGTGACTTGTCCAAGGCCCTGCCCACTGCTAAGGGGACAGCCGGTGTTGAGTCCACACACCAAGCTCTGTGAAAGGCACTTCCTCTTTCACTCACTTCTCACAACAGATGCCTGCCACACCTGTCTCTAGGTGAGCACCTACTTTTTATAGAGGAGACTGAGGGTCAGAGAAACTCGGAAATGAGGTCACAGGTGGCAAAGCTAGACTGAATCCCAGAGAGGCCTGACCCCGAATCCTATGCACCTCCCCTTCTTGTTTGGGCCTCAGTTTCTTCACCTGTGCCAGGAAGGGTAACGTTAGCTGAGGGCTGTCAGCCAGAGTTCTTTCTCTGATGGGCGGGACGCACACCTGTAGGTCCCGCCCACTTCCGATGTCAGGCGTCTCACTGCCGGCGGTGCCGGGCTGCGTGTCCCCTCCCCCTTCCCGCGGCGCTCACCTGTACAGGTATCCCAGCTGCAGGAGATGCAGCAGCGCCAGGCAGCGACCGGGGGGCTGCGGCCCGTGCAGGCCGACGGGGTCGGCGCGCAGCCAGACCCAGCTGAAGAGCTGCATCGCGACCGAAGCGAGGGCCAGCAGCGCCAGCACCAGCGCCGCCCACAGGTAGCGGCCGCTGAGCACGTACTGGCAGGCGGCCCACAGGTCGGCACCCAGGTCGAGCAGGAAGGCGGCGGTGCCCAGCACGCCCAGGACCAGGTCCCAAAGAAGGGTGGCGCGGGGCGACAAGGGCATGGCCCGCCTGCCTCTGGCCCTCCTTCCCCTCTGCGGCGCGCGCCCGCCCTGGCAGCCAGGGGTCGCGGCGGCAGGAAGGAGGCCGGGCGGCCCGGAGCCCGGGCCTGCTGGGCGGGACTTCCCCGTCCCGCCCCGTCCGGGGAGGGGCGAGGCCCGCGGACGCCCCGGGCCCTTACCCGGGCCCTTCCGCTGCCCTGGCCTCCGGCTGTAGCCCTGACGCCAGCCCAGGGATCCCCCGACGCAGCCCAGCTGAGCCCCGAGGGCCGCTAGGCACGCAGACCGCCGCCCTTCGCGTAGCAGACTTCCAGCCGTCTAGTTTACATGCGAGGCGCCTGGAGGCCCTAGAAGGCGAGGCTGCCGGAGCAGTCCCTCACGTTTGCATTGTTGCAAAACAAAACAACGAAACGGAAGGGCACGTGCTGATCTCAAACCGCGGGACTTCGCAGACTGCGTGCAACGCGTTCGTGCCACTCTTCGGGAGGCTCAGTTTACAACGACAGTCCGAGTGGGGGAGGGGAGGAGCCACTACTTTAAACGTCGTTTACATAGTAAAACAAACAATGCACAGAATAATGTGCTCGATGAGCTTTGTTCTGGGGGTAAAACATGAACCATGAAAGAAATGTGCTTTCGTGGGGGCTTCGTTTCCGGATCCGGCCGTCCCATCCAGTTCCCTCTCCGCACACGGAGAAACGGTGGAAAACCCCACATCTCCAGGGTGTGACGCTGCCCATTTTACCAGGAGGAAGATGAGCCCAGCAAGTGGGCGGCTGGCTGGGCGCCCAAGGTCACGGCGCCAGCAGCGCGCGCAGGCCCCGCCCAGCTGTGAGCAGGAGCAGGAGCCCGAGCCCCCGCGCAGGCGCAGGCGCGGAGCGGGAGGCGAGCAAGCAGGAGGCGTAGGTGCTGAAGGCCACGTGGCGCATGGCGCACACGTGCTCGGTGCGGCAGGCCTCGTCACAGGCCCTGTCATCGTAGCTGACCGAGTTGTAGACATAGTAGCGCTGCAGCGCGCCCTGGTCACTGGCGATGCGGTCCAGAGCTGTGTGCAGGGACTGGGCGCCTGCGTCCGGCACCCCGTAGGCCTTGGTAAGCCGGTACTCCAGCTCCCAGCGCGGCGCCCCCTGTGCGTTCGCCAGGCTCAGGTTCAGGAAGTAGGTCACCATGTCCTGGAGAGGGGGCACGGGGTGGGCAGCTGTGAGCTGCTGTTCGGTTCCAACCCCAGTCCTGCACCTTGCATTTGCTCCTGAATTCTTTATAGCCGAGACAGTGACCACTACTGAGCATTTAATTACCTACCAGGTCTACTTGCAGACATCCTCTGATTGAATCTGATAAGGCAGCTGCGCATATTACCCCCATTTCACGGATGAGGAAACTGAGGCCTGAAGAGGTTAATTCACTTGGCCAGGGTCATACAGGTGTTCAGTGGCAGAGGCAGGATTGCAACCCAGGTTATGTGCCTCAGACCTATGCATTTCTGTCCCACCAAGCTTCTGGGCACATAGAAGATGCTCAGTAAGTATTTGCAGAATGAATGGATGAAACGCAACTTAAAGGGAGTAGGACTGACTATGAGCAGAGTGCCTGGCTGAGAGAGGTTATAGACTTTGGACCCCTAGGGCCCAGTTGCATCTTCAGGACTAGAATCTGAAGGGTTTAGCAGTCCGACACTTTGCAGTTAAATTTATGGACCTGCTTCAGATCACTAGAAATGGCGGTAAGAAGAGCTGCCACGTGTGGACCATAACTGCATGCCGGGTGCATTACATCATTTCATTTAGTCCTCCCCCAAACCCTTTTACACATGAAGCAACTGAGGCACAGAGGGGTCAAAAAGCTCAAAAACCTTACAAGTGGTGGAGCCAGGTCTGTCTCCCTCCCTGAGAAGAATGTGGGGCATATCATGGGGTGCAGTGGGGGTTCCTCAGCCTGCAAGTCCTCTTGCTAAGATTCTCTGAGTGTCTGTGTGGGCAACAGGCCACACCCTTGAAAATCCTCAGACCTCTTCTCCATCTACATTACTCCCTGGAGTCAAGGACCTAGGTTGTCTCATCCCATCCCTGGCTTTCAATGTCTTCTGTCCACTCCCAGATTAAATCTCTAAACCCAACTCTTCCCAGAGCTCCAACTTGCCTGCTCCCTCGACACTTCCACTTGATGCCATTTAACCGTCCCAAAGCTAACTGATCCACACCCAACCTCTGATGGTCCCTCCGAAGCCTGGTGGCCTCGAGGTCATCCCATCTCAGTAACTGGCAGCCTCATCCTCTCCCTTGCTCAGGCCAGAAACCTTGGAATCCTCGTGGACTCTTCTCTTCCTCTCACGCCCCACATCCAGCTACTGGCACATCTGGCTGCTCTGCCTTCAGAATACGGCCAGGACCCGACTCTTCTCACCAACCCACTGCTCCCACCCTGGCCACGCCACCCTCGTAGCTGCCTCCTGACTGCCCCTGCATCTGCACTCGCCCCTACAGCCGCTTCTCTGCACGGCAGGCATGGTGATTTGGGAAAATTTTAAGTCAGAAGATTTTCATCCTTCTGCCCAAACCCTCCACATCCAGAGTCTGCATCATGGCCTACGTGATCTGACCTCGCCCCTCCCACTGTGCCCCTGTGACTGCCACTGCGGCCGCCCGGCCTCCTTGGTCCTTTCCTAACTCTCCAAGCACAGCCCCACGCCGGGCCCTTCGACTTGCTCATCCCTCCGCCTCGCTCCCTCAACTTACTCTGAACTCAAATGTCACCGTATCTCTGACACTTTCCCTGCCCCACCTCTCTCCCACAGCACACCCCCATAACCGTCACCGCCCTGTCCCCTCACGATGTTTTGCTTTTCTCCTTAGCCCTGTCCTCTGTGCCATACTTAAATTTACTTATTTGTTTATTGTCTCTTTCCTGTAAGAATGTCAGGTCCAGGAAACTGGTGACTTTCTTTTGATCACTTATGTATCTCCTGAGCTTAGAACAGCGCCTGGCACATGGCAGATGCTTAATGCATTTTTTTGAATAAATGAAGGAGTATTTCTTTGTCATTTCAACAATCACAAGCACATTCTAGAAGGTGCAGGATTACTTGATTAGGAGCTGAAGCCTAGTCAGTACATAGGAAGAGGCAGGCAATGGGCTTGAGGTCAGACTGTGGGAAGCCTTAAATACCAGGCCACAGAGACACAACTTTATCTTGAGGGCTCTGGGGAGCCACTGAAGATTTTTGAGCAGGAGAGAGATAAGATGAAATCAGTACTTTAGAAAGATGAATCCCTTTTGTAGTGTGCACAGATGGACCAAAGCAGGGCAGGGCTGGAGGCAAGGAGACCAGGGAGGAGGCTGTAGCAGTGATCCAGGGTGAAAGATTTGATTAAGAAAAATTGACCTGACTTGGTGGCAGGCGGCCCCAGGGATTTGAACCTGAGCTCGAAAAGGGTGGAGGTAACTTGACCTTCCTAAGGCTGGGTGGCCAGTGGTTGGCGGATTAATGGAGAGTTAGGGACGGCAGTGATGCGTTCAGGTCCCTCCCACCCTCCTCCTGTGGCCCCAGCACACCCAGGGCTCCTGACCTGCAGGCTCAGTGTGGCTCGGTCGTATTCGAACACCCGGATGCTTGGATTGTTGGCCCCATTGACCACTCCAGGTAATGTGGTCTTCCAAGGGGTGACCCCAGGTGTGAGGAACATGACGTTTATGGGGGCACCTGTCAGGAAAGACAGCGGGACTGAGAAGCTGGTGGCAGGCGGGAGGCAGGCTGGCAGCTGCCCCCAGGCCGAGTACCTGCATCATCGTAGAACACCCGAAAGCTGTCGGTGTGATGGTGCCCGAAGAACTGCCCTGCTATGACGCCATGGTGCTTCTGGACGACCTCCAGGTACTGCTCGTTGAAGCTTTCCCGGAACCATGCCTTGTTCCTCGTCTTCTCGAAGAACCCCGGGGGTATGTGGCCGGTAATGTACACCTACGAGGAAGGGGGGCCCAGGAGCGGCTCAGAGACGCCCTCTCCAGCCCCTCCGTGCTACCTCCCAGAACCTGCCCCTCTCCCCTAAGGCAGGTGGACAGGCGCACGTGTATCTCCTCCCCCCATTCCACCTCCCAGGCCGATTCACTGCATGTGCCCCACGCCTTCCGCCGCCGTGCCTTCACCTGTGCTGTGCCATGAAGGACGCCACCTGGAGTGTCATTCTCACTTTCACTTCTGTGGAACCTACCTATACTTCAAAACCTAGCTCAAAGAGCACCTCCTCCGTGAAGCCTTCCCAATGCTCCAAAGACTAGTCCTCTCCTCCTCCTTCCCTTGCATGCCTTGTCCTTCCCTCCCCATCTTTACCATAAGAGGCGCCGATCAGTGAGACCAAAGGCTCGGGAGCCAGTCTGCCTGGGTTCAAGTCTTGGCTCTATCACTCATTGGCTGTGCAACTTGGGAAAGTTACTTTACCTCTCTATACTTGGGAGAGCTTGGGCGCTAATGAAACCATCCTTGCATGGCTGTGTAGCTTACGCTACGTGGTAATGTGCGTGCATGTCTTACATTCCTCAAGTCACTCAGCTAACAACACCTGGACACTTGGCTACCATTGCAGGAGGCAGAACAGGGACAGGGTTAAGAGCATGAGCTTTGGGGTCACACTGCAGCTTGGACACCAGCTGTGTGTCACCTCTCTGAGCTTCATTCAGTTTTCTCCCCTGGAATAGCACCTAACTGCTGCAGTTCTGAGAGCTAAACGGGATAATCCCATAAAGCACTGAGCAACGTGGCCGATGCTGGCACAGTGAGTGCCACCAGCACCAGCCACGAGATCGTCCTGGGACGTGCTGGACAGTGCAGGGACTTAGGCCAGTCCTTGCAGAGTTGCTGGCCAGGCAGACTGGATGGACACACCCCAAGGGCAGGGCACCCGGTAGGGGCTGCAGCTGTGCATGTGGTAGCAGTGGAAAGAGCACTGGACTTGGAGTCCGGAGACCGGTGTTCTGGTCTCGGCTCTCTCACTTATCATGTGATCACTCCTCGTGAGCCTCAGGGTCCTCCTCTGCGATGGGCTCCTGGATCCCAGCTCACAGGGCTGTTGCGAGGATGGAAAAAACCCCTCCAGGTGCCTGATGAAGGACGTGACAGGGGCATCTCAGAGTGGGTGGGTGAGTTTGTCCCGAGTGGGAGACTTGTTCAGGAAGTAACCCCAGAGAGGGAGGAGAAAGAAGCAGGAGCCCCTACCCGTTCCCCAGCTCGGGACGCGTTGGCCAGCACATCTGCGAGCCACCGGAACTGCTGGCTGGGGTCGGCCATGCCTGCCGTCTGCTCGTTGTTGCTGTAGTACAGGTTGGTGTTGAGGACCACGATGCGGCCAGCCTTGCTGGGACCCGGCAACTTCTCAGAATAGAAGGCACCTAGGACGTCACAGCCAGGGAGAATGGAAGGGGTCCCCGCCTCTGGCCAGACACGCCCCTGCCCCCTTCCCCTCTACTATCGCACCTTGTCCTTCCCTTGCACCCGTTGTCTTTCCCTCCCCATCTTTACCATAGGAGGCACCTGTCAGTGAGACCAGAGGCTCGGGAGCCAGTCTTCCTAGGTTCAAGTCCTGGCTCTATTGCTCATTAGCTGTGCAACTTGGGAAAGTTACTTTACCTCTCTATACCTCAGTTTCCTCAACTGTATAATGGGAATAACAACAATGCGTGTTTGCCCATCCAGATCCACTGTCAACCCTTCCCCACTGAGCTCTCTGCCCCAGGAGCTGATCTATGGGACGAAATCCACAGGCTTCCGGTTGTTTTTGACCAGCAGGGAGTCACAACAGCAGGAGACGAAGGAAAGGGAATAGGGTAGGGTCAGTTTCCTTTGGGCTGGCTGTGTCTCAGAACTAGTGGCTCTCAGCCAAGTAATTTTGCCCCCTAGGGAACATTTGGCAATGTCCAAGACATTTTGGGTTGTCACAGCTGAGGGTGTTGCTGGCATCTAGTGGGTAGAGGCCAGGGATGCTGCTACACACTCTGCAGTGCACACGGCAGTCCTCCACAACAAAGAACTACCCAGCCCTCAGCGTCAGCAGTGGCAAGGTTCAAACCCTGCTTGAAGTGGAAGTCACTGGTCTTTCCCAGGGTTCTTGTGAAGAGTCTAGTACGCTGCCTGGCACAATAGATGCTCAGTAAATACTGACTTAGGATCATTGAGTGCTGTGGGGTTTGGAGCACAGGCTTTGGAATCAGTCCCATATTCTGCTCCCAAGCCTGCCTTTTCTAAGTAAACAATGTGACTTTGGCCAAGTGACTTGGTGTCTTCAAGCTTCAGTCTCCTTCTCTGTAAAATGGGGATATAATCAGTACCTATTTCAAGGAGTTGTTGTGAAGACAAAATTAGATCAGACCTGGCATGCAGCAGGTGCTCTTTGTGGTAGCAAATCGTGTTAGTACCTTCTTTGAAGAGAGCAATGGATTCGTCATTCAGCCAGGGTTTCCACAGTTCCGCTACCTGGTTGTAAATGTTGTTCCTCCCTGCTGGGAGCTGGTTTTTGGGATGAAAGTCATGATTTCCCAAAGCAGCATAGACTTTAGTATCTGGGGGGCAAAGGAGAAATACACAATACATACCCAAAAGCACTTGGTGGAATTAGTCATTTTCAGTTGGCCACCAGCCATCAGACCTAAATGAGGAAGAGCGATAGCGATAGCGCAGCTGAGAAAAATACAAAGATAAGCAGGAAACCGCAGCCGATAGAATCTGGCTGAACTCTGCTCAGACCTGGGAAGGAAGGATAGAGAGTTCTGTGACCCCAGTCCCTAACCCCATTCCCAGGGGGAAGTCTCCTGGCCAGAAAGGAGGCAGCAGATGAGAAGGGGGAAATGGGACGGTCGAAATAATTCAGGTCATTGTCAGTCACTTGGTCATTTAGTGTCCCCAGTTCTTGTCGATTCCAGATCCATCTTACTGTTAGGGAAGGGCTCTGGCTCACTCTGGGAGGCCTTAGGAGTTTCACTGGTTCATGCAGTCAGCAGATATGTTGTTGAGCACCTACTATGTGCTAGCGCATAGACCAGGGACCCAGGCTCCCAGTCCCAGAGGCCTTGCGGTGCAGTAGGGTTGACAGGTATTGAGTAATTAGAGGTGTGAGGGCTCCAGCAAAAAGGGAAGGGCCACTGCTGTGGGTGTGGTGACAGAAGGCAGCAGTGGGGTAGGGGAGGCCTCCCTAGGGAAGTGGCCTGCAAAGGAGACCAGGAGGCGTGGGGGAGCCTCCACATGAACAGCCTCACTCCTGCTTTTATTCTGTGCTCCGTGTCTGGCACATAGTGGGTGCTCCATTAATAATGTGACGATGAACTAAACTCCTCTCGTACTCAGAGCACAGAGGGCCTTGCCCTTGTATGAACTTGGCCCATTCCAGGGAGTGACCTTGAACTAGTGAGGAAGGCTGGAGCCTCTAATTCTCTCAGAAACCCTTTGCCCTGTGTAGCCTACAAGACCTAGAAATGCTGACAGCTCTGTCAAAGTAGGAGGCTGTCGAGTGCATCACTGTAACCAGCTTAAAAAACCCTCACCTCTCTAAAGTGCCAGCAGCCATTGAGAATCCATTGAAGAAAAAACACAAATCCGAAGGGCAGATGAAGAGGGAGGGAATCGCTCCCATTGTGGTACCGCCTGTGTGCCAGGGTCCTCACCAGCAAGAGCCCCCTGGGGGTGTGACCTGGCATCCTGCCCATTTCCATGTCCTCTACCCCTAGAGTGGTGTCCCACCCATAACAGATGCTCGCTACATATTTGTTGATTGACTAAATGAGTGAACGCATTACCTTATTTAATCCGCATAACAGCCCTCTCGGCAGGTACCATTCTTTTCCTTTTTTTACGGGGAGAAAACAGTCTGGCTGAGATGACCCAGCTAGAACGTGGCAGAGCTGGAACTGGGCCCTGGATTTGTTTGCCTTGGGCGCCTGCGCTCTCCACCACTCCCTGGTGCCAGGGAGGCAGGGACTGGCGTTCACAGCGACTCTGGGGGCAACGCTGAACGTGGCAGGAAGAGCACATGCTGTGGATCCCGGAATCCTAAACCTCTGTCTCTTCCTCCTCTCAAACCGGTTACTTGGCCCCTCTGTACTTCAGCCTAATTATCCATAGACTAAGAGCGTTCTGCTTGGCCTATGTTGTATAATTCTCAAATAAGACAATGCTTCATTTCATCTCTTCCAATTCTCATTTTGCCATCTCTAAAAGTGAGGTGTGTCTTGTGGCTGTGGCCGGGAGAAAGCGCTGTGTCAGACTCGAAGTGGCAGGGTTTTTTTCTTACCAATACATAAAATAACCATGCATCTTTAAGTCAATGGCACCTTGGATATTAGAAAATTCCATAAATGTGCAAGTGTGGTATAAACTGCAAAATCTTATCATCTAAATTTTCTTATCATTTCACTTTTAGTCTAAAAGCCCCATACAAAGCAAAGGAAGTTTGATTCCCTCCCTAGGAACTGACTAGCTCTGAGCCATCCAGTGTGAGTAACAGACCTATTGCTGGAGTGGGGGGAATGTCATGGTTTGACCCCAAGTAGTGACCTCTGCTCAAGATGAAGGTCCCCCAGCAGTCCGGGTTGGGTTGGGTTGGCTTGAGTTGGGTTAGACCAACTAGAAGCCTCCAGACATCCCCTTGCACACATTGATTTACACTGAGGGAAGGGGTCTGTGGGAGTGGGGGTAATAGCAGTGCTCAAACCAGGATTTGGGTCCCCACCCTTGCCACATGACCTTGACCAGTTTCCTTGACCCCAAGGCCCACCTTCCTCATCAGTAAAATGGAGATGGTACTAGCACCTCTGCCCAGGATTATCATGACAGTGGATGAGCAAGGCGCCTGACACTTAGCACTTGACACATGTGGTTACTCTGCTTGCTGTTTTAATTTTTACTGTCACCATTCTATGTCTGGGTCCTGAGGACCCGTGGCTAAGACTAGAGGGAACAGCTGGACCAGAACCCGCAATGCAGGAGGAGCAGGGGTGGCTAGTGGGCTGCTTTCACGGGTAGCCCGCCAGCCTGACTCAGCCCCCAGGACTTTGTGTTTGAAACATATTCAAGGACCATTACACTGTATTCTCCCTATAGTGTCCCTTAGAGCTGCTGCCTCGCTCGCTCCCTGTCTGCGTCCCCTCTGCCAGGCTCTGAAGGCCTTGGAAGCAACAAAAAACAGCACTTTGCTGCAAATCAGCATCTCCCAGAGCCCCTGGCAGCTGGGATGGTTTGAGGGTGGAGGATGCCAGCTCCAGCCAGAGCAGGACACAGGGCTGTGAGGACCTCCCCAGGAATGACACCTGTGCATAAGCGTAAACACCCTTCTGTGGGTCTGCTGTTAGACCGGTAGGGGCAGAAGGCAGGGAAACAGCAGGCACTCCCTGTAACAGGATTCTCCGTGTACCATGGCCCATAGGCTGGCATGTCGCTTGCGGGGTTGTTGGGAAGGTAAGAAATGATCACTGCAAAGCACCTGACATAGGACCTGGCCGACAGCCATTGTCGCCAATGGATGAAGGTCTTGACACTTGCTGCTGCCGTTGTCCCCCAGGCACCAGCTGGGGTTCAGGGAATGTGGTGGGCGGGGGGGCGGGGGGGGGGGGGACGATGACAGAGTCTCACCTGGAAAGACCTCTCTGATGAGCTTGGTCAGGCGTCCCACAATTTCCAGCACAGCTGCCTCTCCCAGCCTCTCGTTGGGCACATGAGGAGTGTCATCGCTGCAAAACACCGCCAAGCCAGTTAGGGCCGAGAACTCAGGAAGGGACACAAGCAAAGGAAGGGAAGCTCTGCAGTGAGGAGAAGCCTGTGGCCTGGGCCTCAGATGCCCACTTAGCGGGGAATAGCCAGGCTGGAGTGGAGCCAGGACAGAGTTCAAATCCTGGCTCTGCCATGTACCTGCTGTGGGTCCCTGGGCTGATTGTTTAACCTCTCTAAGCCTCTATTAGCTCATCTGTAAAGTGGGGATAATAAGGTACCTACTCATAGAGTATTTGTGAGACTTTGATCAAGGGGGAAAATTATATGTATAAAATTATATATAGGTTGCTAGGTTGTGGTTAATAGTATTTAGAGAGGGAAGCTCTAGGTTCCAGTCCCATCTGCAAGCCCCCAGGGAGCTCGGGGTAGAGAAGCCATCTCTGGATGTTGCACCTTTCCCCAAGAGTTCTAAGGAGTTAAGTTGGGAGCTGGCTTCAGAGTGTAGGTTCAGATCTTCTCTAGGGCAGATCCAGGACCTGCCCCAGGACATTTTGTCCCCCATCAACTGATCTAAATTCTTGGATCCAGCTTGGAAATGCTCAGCACGGGGAGGAGAATGGTGGCAGGGGGCATTTGGGGATGGGTAGAAGTTCAAATAACTTAAATCTGGAGGCCTCTGCTAGACCAGAGTGAGAGAGGAACCTGCTGGCCATGTCCTCGGCTCTCGCCAGGAGTTAATTAGCTTATCAGCACCAATACTGCCACCAGGAGCTCACACGGGCTTACAGTGTGCCATTAGTCATATCCACTGATCGGTTCCTCGTTATAACCCTACAACGTAGGTTCTGCTGTTAGACCCATTTACCAGATTAAAAAAACAAGGCTCAGAAGGGTTAAGAATTGTGCCTAAGTGCAGCCAACCAGAAAATGGTGGGGTCAAGATTTGAACCCCATCAGAGTGGCCGCAGAGTCTATGCTGACACCCATCACATCCTACTGCATCTCTGATACTCACTAGGGCAGCAAGAGGAGGTGTTTAGCCCTGAAAACTCCTTGGGGACAGGCTAGGAACCCAAAGACATAGGAAGAAAATTCCACTTTTTTCCTAGTTTGGAGGATCTAATTCTGTCTGCTAGAAAACACATCCAATTTCTACTGGTTATTCTCCAAGGCCTTGCAGCTCTCGAAGGAGTCAAACTTTTTTATAGTTGAGGAATTATAAAGGGTGCTAGAGATCACCTGGTCCAATGCCATACACCTCTGCAAGGTCCCAGAGATCTTCCAGAAAAAGTATACATCTGTTAAAAGATGATGAATTTCCCAAAGCCTCTCCCAGATGGATCACGTCTTTTAGAATGATACACATTTCCCCCTCCTCAGAGAAATCAGAGGCTCCCACAGCAAGACCCCTTGAGGGAGCAGGCGTCCAAGGTCATGGACTAAAGTTCACTCTTTTCTTAGATTGACTCCGGACCCCAAGGAAGCCAGGGCTGTGCAGGACCCTCCTGAGACAATGTCACATTTCTTAAGTGCCCAGCCTTGCCTCTCCCCCTGCCAACCACAAGATCACCTGAGGGTCATTCCTGGTCACTCCCATGTCACACAGTGGGGGACAGCTGGGAGCCTCATGGGTTTTATTCTGCCTTATAGAAGTGTCGTGGAGGCTGGCAGAGGGAGCGTGGACTCAGAGCCCCTCCCAGCCTTGCTCACCAGCTCTCCTGCAGTAAATCCTCCCCAGTCCTGCCCGATGGGGTCAGGTGCCCCGTGAAGCTCCCACATCCCCCCAGTGACCGTCCTTCCTCGCTGGGATGTACTGGTCAACGGGCTTGTCTGCATCGCCCACAAGACCGTGAGCTCCTTGAAGGCAAGTCGGGTCTCCATCGTCTCAGTTCCCTACTGGCCACCACAGGGCAGACCACCCGACAGGCTCACCTACCAAGTGAGGGAGTGGGTGGGACCGGGGGGACCTTGAGTGATAAGGAAGGCAAGTTCCCAGGAAAGTGGATGGACTTGGAGCAGCATCCTTAGAGGAGAAGCAGAAACTGGCCTCTGTGGCTGAGCGGAATCGTCCCTCCAGCTGTCCCATGCAGAGCCGTGCTCTGACCAGTGAGAATGCTCCAGGGCCACTGGGCAGCCCAGGGGTGGCCAGCAGCTGACCAGGACACCTGGCCACAATTCTGGACCCCTTTCCACCCTGGCACCTTCTTCCTTTCCTGCATTTGGATCTCTCCGGCTTAGAGTCCCTAAACCCCGTGGGGGTGGCTCCAGTGTGCACCCCCAACTTAAAACCCAGGAGCTCCCCACATGCCACCACCATGTCCCCAGCTGTGTTCTGCCAAGAGAGATATGGAGGTTGAGGACACAGACTTTGGAATCAGTCAGATGCAGGGACTCCTGGGCAAGGTACATAACTCCTTGACGCTTCAGGTTCCTCATCTCTGCGACGGGGCTGATCTGAGGATCAAGGTGACTGAAGTGCCAGGCTGGCACGCGGCACACAGCAGGTGCCGGCATAGGGGAGCTGCTGCCCCAACTGCTCACCCGGTCCAGAGGATGAAGTCCGGCTGCGGCTCGATCTGCTTCATGGCATAGACAGAGGAGTTGACGAGGATCCAGGGAGCATCACAGAGGTAGTCGCCCCAGGGGCCCGCCCTGGGCACTGGCTGGGAGCCCGCTGACGGGCACACTTGGAGGGGGTCTTTGGATACACTGTAGTCGGGGTCCAGGTGCAGGTCAGAGATGTGCCAGAACTTCCCTACAGGGGAAAAGAGACCCTCCCTCAATGCCGTCCCTCCTGAGCCTGGGTGGGGCGGCAGCCTGGGGAACCCTGGGCTGGGGGAGGGGGGGTCACACAGGATAAAGGACGCCTCCTCTGGGCACCCAGGATTCAGAGAAGAAGGGCCCACAGGTCTGGCTCTGCCCAGCGGGGCAGTAAGCAGAACAGAGAGCAGGCTTAGCTCCATCCCTGCCCTGTGACCTTTGGCAAGGCCCCGTCCACCTGCGACCTCAGATCCGCAGCAGCGCGAGGGATGGGGCTGCGTGACTCTCTAGGTGTTTGAAGCAGGGGGCTTGTTTGCTTGCTTTAAAGCAAAGGCAGGAGAAGGCAAGGGCTTAGTGCTGGGGCTCTGGAGCCACATGTGATCCGTGTGACCTTGGGCAAGCCACAGCACTTCTCTGAGCCCACAACTAGGACCAAATCCTATCGCGCTCCAGGGAAAGAGTTACATTGACAAATCTGACCCAGAGGGAGGAGGCTTACATGCCAAGTGAGCCAGAAGATCTTGCTAACGAATACCAGCAAAAACCTGGAGAAATGTGTAGAAATGAGTCTAAGAGTACTAGACCAGGAAAAAAGGGAAACCATTTCAGACTGGGCTGAGTTTCTCCTGTTGGGAAGCCTGCGAGATTCTGGATTTAGGGTGGCAGCTCAGGCAGCTGGCACGGGTCCTGTTTGTTGAAGCTGTTGACCCAAACCTGGACTCAGCTCCAAACCAAAGGAGGCTGAAATGCCAAAACCTCTCGGCATACAGAGGAAGGAATCCAAAAAAACAGGCGAGATGGAGTGATCTGTCCCGTGCACATGGCAGAGGGCCTGGCGCAGGCAGTTTCAATGACTGCTTATTGAAGAGGGTTTGGCCTCTCCCCTGAACCCCATGTTTCTGGCTAAGACAAGGGTGAGTCCTGGGATTTCCTCGCCCTCCACTTTTGCTTTCACTTCCGCCTCCATTTCCCGGATCACTCAGAGCCAACAGTCCACATCCCTCACCCAGGAAGCCGAGCTGGGCCTAGGAGACTGGACTTCTGTTGATTTCCAGGTTGGGTAGCCATTGCCCCACCCGAGCCACAGGCCATTCAGTGTGGCTCCAGGACAGGCCCACAGGTAATGGCTGGCCCAGACCTCACTCCCAGATGCTCTAGAGCTTTTGCCCACATCGCCTGATCTAAACCTGGTCTCAGGAAAGGACCTGGAACTTGTTCACACTAAGGTGTAAATGACTGATTAAGCAAATCACCATCCCACCCATGTGCACTGTTCAGTCCTCCTCACCACAGCCCTGGAAGGTATTGATCCCCATCCCCATTTTACAGAAAAGGAAACTAAGTCCAGAAATCTGAGATCACAGAGTAATGGTGGGGGTCTCTGGCTCTAGATCCTCTCCCAGGGAGTTGTGATTGCTAAGAGGATATAAGCAGTGCCTTTTTATTTTAAATGTGCCTTTTTGTTGACAGTGTATGTCCACATTTTTATTTTTTATGCGAACTGAATTTTTGTTTATAATGGGGGAGGATTTAACCTTTTCACACAAATTGTGATCTCTAGGCCAGGCAAGATGGCTCACACCTGAAATCCTAGCACTCTGGGAGGCCGAGGCAGGAGGATCACTTGAGCTCAGGAGTTTGAGACCAGCCTGAGCAAGAGTGAGACTCTGTCTCTACTAAAAATAGTAAAAATTAGCCGAGCGTTGTGGTGCGCGCCTGTAGTCCCAGCTACTTGGGAGGCTGAGGCAGGAGGATCACGTGAGCCCAGGAGTTTGAGGTTGCTGTGAGCTAGGCTGATGCCACGGCACTCTAGCCTGAGCAACAGAGTGAGACTCTGTCTCAAAAAAAAAAAAATTATAATCTCTAATATATCAGAAATGATTCCTACAGGGGCAAAGCCCTAAGCCAGAGTGAAGGATCTAACTGCCCCATTCCAGCTAGCAAGTGGGCAGAGCTGGTGGCTCTTCCAAGCCTTTGGGCTGATACTGTGAGTGGGTCACACCTGCTTCCAAGCCTGGGGCCAGGCTGGCCTGGCCGGATGCGGCGAGGGGCCTTTGCCCTTGTCTCTGGCGTGAGTCACCACCCTTCCACTGACGACCATGGCAGAAGCTATTGCCCTGTCCCCAGCAGGTTCTTTCTCAATTAACCACAAACAGCAGGCAGTTTGGCCCTTTCACATCAGCTCTCAAAGTTGTCAATGAACATTTCTCCACTTCAGGAACTCCCAGTTTCCTCATTGCAGGGCACAGATCCCAGTGACCTTGTCAGCCGCCCTCAGCCGCAGCCCATGCTGCCCCAGCGCCTTGCCCAATCTTCCCCACGACATCACGACAGGATCATCGCGACATCCTGTCGCTGCCTCCTCCCCATTCAGCCCTCGCCCGAAAGTCACCTCCTCAGAGACGGCTTCCCTGACCACCTCATCTCAAGTGCCACCTCTTCCCACCATCTGGTAGTTAGCTGTCGCCTCCCCAGGTTTGTTTTCTCCAGCGCACTCTAGCATAGGAAATGATCTTGATGGCTTGTTCACCATCCATCCTCCCTGTCTGCAATGTCAGTTTCGTGCCAGCGCCAAGCCTGCCTTGCTCATCTGTGTGTCCTCAGCACCCAGAGCAGTGCCTGGGACCTGGAAGATGTGCTAATGTGTCTTCCATGAATGAGCATGGCCGTGGGGAGGACAATTATTAATAGAATTCTAAACACTCAAAGGATGGTAGCTGCATGCCCGCCCTTTGCCTGTTTATCTAGTTTCATCCTTGTAGGGGATTCTACTGCACATTTCCTAGATGAGGAAACTAAGGCTCTGTCGGGAGCTGTCCCGGACACGGGAGAGTTAAAGTGTGGTTGCTGCCCGGAAAACTGGGGTCCTTGAGACATAGCACCTGGTGCCTTGACTCAGAGCTCTGACATTCTTGGCCTTTCTTCCAGCTCACGGAGGGTGCTGGAGATAGCAGTAGCAGTTACAGAAGGTCACTGGAGTAATCCTGTGCACACAGCGCTCATAGCTGACAGCCCCCCCGAAGCCCTGCACACTCCTTTCCCGGGATTGTTAATTACGCTTGGGTGCTCTTTTCCTTGAACTGTCTGAGTGCTCATAGTTGAGTATTTGTAGCTTTTTTGATATCAGAAGAAAGTTAAGTTGTAGATTAGAAAACTTCTTAAGTGAGGAAAGGGGCTATCAAAGTGACGCATGGTTGAGAAAAAACAAGAACTGTTGTGTTTTCTGGTTTAATGAAGACATGTACCACCTGTTCCATTGCATTTTGCTTCTCCTTTGTTCTTATCTGTATACATATAGCAACTGAAGTAAACGAGGCGCGGCAGTCACCAAGGACTCTGTCCTCCCGTCCCCATCTTTTTGTTGTCTCTTCATTTCTCAGCCTCGCCCCCTAACTCCAGGTGCCGCACGTCACTGGCTGGCTCCGGCAAGGCTCAAACCCAGACCTCTCTGATTCCAAAGTTAAGACACAATGTTGTCAGCCTGTTGACTTGGAACCCCCAGAAGGTGCCTCTTATTTTATATATATATATTACTCATAAGAAAATGGAAGCAGATTGGTCTAGGTGGCTCACACCTGTAATCTTAGCTCTATGGGAGGCCGAGGCAGGAGGATCCTTTGAGCTCAGGAGTTCGAGACCAGCCTGAGCAAGAGTGAGACCCTCGTCTCTAGTAAAAATAGAAAAATTAGTGGGGCATGGTGGCACGCACCTGTAGTCCCAGATACTCAGGAGGCTGAGGCAGGAGGATCACTTGAGCCCAGGAGTTTAAGGCTGCAGTGAGCTATGATGATACCACTACACTTTCCCCAGAGCAATGGAGCAAGACTCTGTCTCAAAAAAACAAAGAAAAGAAAAGAGAAAAGAAAGTGGAAGCAGCTAGCCACAGTGGCCTATACCTGTAATCCCAGCATGTTGGGAGGCCGAGGCAAGAGAATCACTTGAGGCCAAGAATTTGAGACCAGCCGGGGCAATATAGCAAGACTCCATCTCTACAAAAAATTTAAAAATGATCTGGGTTTTGTGGCACACACCTGTAGTCCCAGCTACTCAGGAGGCTGAGGGAGGAGAATTGCTCCCTCAGGAGCCCAGGAGCTTAAGGTTGCAGGGAGCTATGATGATGCCACAGCACTTCAGACTGGGCAACAGAGTGAGACCCTGCCTCCAAAAAAAAAAAAAAAAAAGAAGGCATACCAAGTTCATACATCATTATTATTCATTAATTATTGAGAATACAAATAAACCTGGTCACAAGTCCAGTGAGTAGTTAAGGGCAGAGATCTCTAGGTGGAAACCCAGCTCCATCACCAGGTAGCTGTGTGAACAGGGTGGCTTTATTCTGTGCCTGTTTCCTCTAAAAACGGGGTAACAGCACCCCTACCTCTCGGGGCCCTTGTGAGGATTGAAGTGAGATAGTTGAGCTAAACCATACGGGCACAGGAAATGGGAAGCAGCAGTTACTCTACATTTGGTTCCTGGGGTGTCTGAAAGTCCCCCTCCCACCTCAGGAGGAAGAGGAGACCAGGGCGGGGGTGGCTGCTGTCCTTTGCAGGTAAGGTGAGGGCTGAGTAGGGCATTTGAAGTGAAACAAAGTGAAGACAGATCCTGTCTCCCCCTGGATGGTACTGGCTGAGTAGAGGCCCCGTGGGCACAGCGTCCCTGGGCAGGCAAAACATTTCCTGGCTCTCCTCCTTCACCAAAGGGGTCCCCTCATGACACTAGGGACAACAGACACAGGGCCCAAGGCCTAGTAGCTTTGCGGGGCCTATTCAAGTGTCTGAGACATGAAAAAAAAATGCACTGACTCCAAAAATGCAGGAAAATCACAAACTATCAAAATCAATAATTCATTTCAAAAGCAATGTTTAAAAATTTCATTAAAATAATATATGATATGAAGTCCTTTTAGCATGATTTGTGATGGGGGAGTAGAGGGAGCTCCCAAAAGTCATTCCAAAAACCTAAGAAGGTCTTAAAATGGCCAGAAGGTTTGCTCTGGGCAGGACGGTGCCTGCCATTTACTTAGCACCCACAGAAGGCAGACACTGCGCTGCTCACCCTATCCAGGAAGCCTCAGGGCAACATGATGGAATACATCCTGGAATTGCATGCATTTTACAGGTGAGGAAACTGAGCCACTGAGTGGCAGACCTGGGGTTCACATCACATCAGAATGGAACTGATCGCAGTGCACTTTATTCTGCCACAACCTAGCAGTGTGACCTTGACATATATACAGGTGCTTCTCTGCTTATGATGGGGTTACGTCCCAATACACCCATTGTAAGTTGAAAATGTCTTATGTCAAAAATGCATTGGATACACCTAACCTACCAAGCCTCATAGCTTAGCCCAGTCTACCTTGCACATGCTCAGACGTTCACATTAGCCTACAGCTGGGCAAAATCATCTAACACGAACCCTGTTTTATAATAAAGTGTTGAATATCTCATGCAATTTATTTAATACTGTTCTGAAAGCGAAAAAAAGAATGCTCATCTGAGTACTTCAAGTATGGTTTCTACTAAATGCACGTCCCACCATTGTAAAGTGAAGCAAACCATGGGAAGTTGGCGACCATCTGTGTGTATAGTCCCTTAAACTTTTACAGAATTTTACAATGTACATGCACAATTTCACTTAACTATATATACACACACACACACACACACACACACACACACACACACACACGCATTTTTTTTGAGACTAGGTTTTGCTCTGTTGCCCAGGCTGGAGTGCAGTGGCATCATCATAGCTCACTGCAGTCTCCAACTCTGAGGCTCAAGGGATTGTCACTCCTCAACCTCCAGAGTAGCTGGAACTACAACTGCACATGACCACACCCAATATTTTATTTTTTTAGAGATGGGGGCCTTCCTATGTTTCCCAGGCTGATCTCGAACTCCTGGCCTCAAACCATCCTCACACCTCAGCCTTCTGAGCCACTCGGATTGCAGGTGTAAGCCACCCTGCCTGGCCAACTATCTTACTTAATCTCTTCTCTGCTATTATCCCTATTTTACAGATATTGAAATAGAGGCTCAAGACCACATAGCTGTCCAAAGGCAGGACCTAGGTTTTGGGCTTGAGGCAATGGTTATGTCAGAAAAGACATGCATGAAACTTGGAATCAGGGAAATCTTATTTTGAATCCTGGCTCCTCCACACAGGCGGTGGCAACTTGAGCAAGGGACTTCCTGGGCTGAGCCTCAGTTTCCTCGCCTGTAAAATGAGGATGAGAATGTCCGAAGTAAAGGAGTTCCCTGCTACAGAGAACCTGGCTACCGGTGAACGCGCCAGACTGAGCGCTCATTCCTGGGGCCACACTGCCCCTGGGCCTTTGTGTCCCCAAGTGTCAGAAGTATTGAATAAAGGTTCACTGAGGGCCTCCCCACCCAGTTCTAACTGCCTGTGATTCCATGACCTTTGTCTGTCATTGTAACCCACGCCACAGTGACCCTGGCCCCCTTTCAGTCCTTCGCTGTTGATGCTTGGCAGCAAGGCCAAAGCACTTCAGCTGTGACTCCTCTGTGAACCAAGGCCCCAAACACATGGGTGAGTTAAAACCAGCATTTACTGGCCCCTGTGCCAGCTGCACGGATTACCTCTCCCAACAAAGCTCCGGAGGTAGATGTCACCATTCCTGCTTTACCGGTGAAGAATTCAAGGCTCAGGCCAAGCGACGTGGGCTGGAGGTCCCATTTCTTGTCCTTTAGCCCTGGGTGGTAGGGGAATATTTTCCTACCAGGCTAAGCTACCCTGAAAGAACTAACTTGTCTGTTTCTCTGCAGTTAGAAGCTGAGCAGCAAGTAGAGTGTTGCACAGGGTATGTGGGGGTGGAGAAGGAGCCAGCAGGTTGGTGCCCTACCCCGGGCTCTTGGAAGGTGAAGGTAGAAACCTGCTGTTTCATACAAAGCAGGGATGACTGACATCTGATTAATCAGCTATCTCAAAGTCCTCCTGCACTTCCGGAAGAGACTTGGAGTCTAAACAAATGTACAGGTGCTGTGGAATTATTTCTTAATTTACTTTTGTTTTAAAATTATAGATGTATACATTCCAGCAAGTTTGGAGAAAAGAATAAAATAGTACCTATAAAACCCACCATCCTGGCCGGGCGTGGTGGCTCACACCTGTGATTCTGGTACTCTGGGAGGCTGAGGCAGGAGGATTGCTTGAGGTCAGGACTTCAAGACCAGCCTCAGCAAGAGCAAGACGCTGTCTTTACTAAAAATACAACAATTAGCGGGGCATGGTGCTGCATGCCTGTAGTCCCAGCTACTTGGGAGGCTGAGACAGGAGGATCGCTTGAGCCCAGGAGTTTGAGGTCGCTGTGAGATAAGCTGACACCACAGCACTCTAGCCCAGGTGACAGAGCAAGATTCTGTCTCAAAAAACAAACAAAACAAAAAACTCCATCCCAAGAGGACGTAGGGAAGGGCATGAGGCATAAGGCATCTAGGCATGTTTGTCCTGCATTTCCTAGCTGGGGAATCTTGGGTAGGTGTTGTATCCCCTTTGAGACTCACTGTCCTTGTCTGCAAAGTGGGTATAATTATAATAGTACCTACTTGGGGCTATAAAAATCAAATGAGTGTCTTTTCTTTCATTTTTCAAATGAGTTTTAAAAATACAGTGTATGTCAAGCCCTAAGTACCAAGTCTGACCCATTTTTAGTAAAGAAATGTTAGAGCCAGGTGTGCTGGCTCACCCTATAATCCCAGCACCTTGGGAGGCTGAGGTGGGAGGATCGCCTGAGTCTGGGAGTTCGAGACTACCCTGGGCAAGATAGTGAGACTGTCTCTACAAAAAATAAAAAGATTTCTTTTGCTGTATTAGCTTGAAAATTTTCCACCAGATGGCTATACCATAATCTATTCAGCTATTCCATTCTTATTGTTTCAATTTTTCATTACTATAAATAATACAGCAGTGAACATTTTTGTGCACTTGTGGGAGGAGAAATTCTTATTAACCAGTAAGACTCTGGGCTGGGGAGAGTGTGCCCACTGGCATGTAGATTTCTAAGAAAACATATTTATAAGTGAAAAAGTGACAGAGGTGAAAGATTTTCTTTTCTTTCTTTCTTTCTTTCTTTCTTTCTTTCTTTCTTTCTTTCTTTCTTTCTTTCTTTCTTTCTTTTTTAAATTAGAGACAGGGTCCTGCTCTGTCACCCAGGTTAGAGTGCAATGGCACGATCATAGCTCACTGCAGCCTTGAACTCCTGGGCTTGAGTGATTCTCCTGCCTCAGCCCCCCAACTAGCTGGGACTACAGGCACACACCACCAGGCCCAGCTAGTTTTTAATTTTTTTGTAGGGATAGGGTCTCACTATGTTGCCCAGCATAGTCTTGAACTCTTGGCCTCAGGCTGTTCTCCTGCCTCCCAAGTGCTAGTTTTGCAAGCGTGAGCTTCCTCATCTGGGCCAGAATTTTCTTTCAATCATTCTTAAGCCACCAGCCAGACTGGTAGTGCCTTGAGTCTCCTGGCAGGGACCTGGGGTATCTGTCTCCAGGGTGGAAGGAGGACTGCCACTCACAGGGAATGACACAGTCCTCTCAGGGCTTGTCCCAGAGACACCTTCCACCTTAACCCAGGTATTTCTCTCTGGTCTGCCCACCAAGCCTGGCGCTCCTCCTTGCTGGCCTCCAAGGATGCCTGCACAGTGCTTTGCCTAATGCTCTCAGGTAGTGTCTTAGAAAGTGGACTGGCTAGAGTTGCTCCTTAGGGACCACTGGCCCTTCAGACTCCAGCCTAGGAGAGCTGAGCTCCTCCTCCTACATCTCAGCAAATGACAACTTCATCCTTCCTGCCGCTGACTGAAAACTTTGGCTTCACCTTTCAGTCTTCCTTTTCTCACACCCACCATCTGTCAGTAAATCTTGTCTAGAATCAGGCCATTTCCCACCCCCCACGCCTACCACCCTGTCCCCACTTCCATCCTTTCACCGGATTATGGCAACAGCCTCCTCAATCGTCTGTCTGCGCCTGTTTCGCTACGGTGACCCACCAGCCAAGTTTGCCTGGGACCAAGGGAGCACCCAGGGCACTGGACGGTAAGTGCTAAAACAAGGAAAGTCCTGGGCAAACTACCTTCACTCAGTTCCATCTCTTCTCAACATGACAGCCCGAGAGTCCTTTTAAATGTACACAATCAGGCCACATTACACCTGTGCCCAGAACCCTCTAATAATGTTCCACTTCACGCTGAATAAAAGCCTGAGTCCTGAAAATGGTCCTCAAGATTACCTGTGAGCTGGTGCCAGGCCCATCCCTGCGACCCCTGACTTCATCTCCCCTCCTAACCCCTGCCCACTCTGCTGCAGCCGTGCACATCACCTCTGGGTCCCTGCACTTTCTGTTCCCTCTTCCTGGAACATTCTCCTCCTGAATGTCCATGTGGCAATCCCCTTGCTGCCTCAGGACTCCACTCAAACGTCACTGGATTCACCAGCTCTTCTCTGGTGCCTGTGAGACCCTCCCCATGTCTCCACCTGCCTATTCTATATTCTTCTCCATAGCACTTGTCATCCTCATGCTATGTATTTTACTGGTTTGTGCGTTTTTTTGTTTGTTTCTCCCCAGGTAAAGAGGGCTTCCTGAGGACTGGGACTTTGTTTTCTTCTCTCCTACGTCCCTGGATTCTAGAATAATGCAAGGTACAGAGAAGGCCCTCAACCTGCCACCTTCTACCTCTGCTAATGTAGCCAGATCTCTTAGCAAAGTCAGTGTGTCCCTGCCGTTTCCAGCTGTCACCCCAACTTAAGATCTTCAGGCTCAAACACCACCACCCACTGCCCACTGACTCTCTCCACCCTGCCTCCCGCCCTAGCTCTCTGCTTGCTGTTTTGAGCAGCACTTCAGCTTCCTGTGAGCAGCTTCCAGCAGCCCCGATCCCAAGTTCATAGTACAAAACACAGGCATAGCAGGTGTCCCTGTACCTGGTTCAGCCTTGGCGACTCCCCAGCAGGCCAGGGACATCAGCCACGTGAGCAGTCGCATCCTCAGGGATCACCTTGCTGCGGCCAGGGCGTTGCAGAGCTGTGGGTTGTCCACGCTGCAGGCTTCCCAAATAATCATAAGCAAAAGTACAAAGTCTTTAAAAGGAGGCCATTTAGCTTCAGGCAATTGCTGTACAACTACAGTTAAGGATTCTGATGGGTCCCACCTCCAGCGAAGACAATCTTGTGACCTCTGCCCAGACTTCCGCCCTTTGACCTCTGCCCAGACCTCCACCTGGCCGGCCCCAGGCCTCTGCCCAGACAGTTCCACTGAGCCACCTCCTGTAGCACAAAAAACAAAGGACATTCTTCCGCCCCTCCCAAAGGGGATGTAGGTTTTAATTCTCTAAAAAGTGTGGGGGATGTTTTAAAGAGACAGAAAACATTTTTGCCATTTTTTTTCCAGGCCATTCCCTCTGTTACAGTTGTCTGTGGCCAAGTGCCTGAGCAGAAATTCCTGACCTATTACCAGTGTTCCAGGTTATCCAAGGTGACTGCCTCCTCTGGCATTTCCTCCTTGCCCAGCAGAGTGTGAGTTGAGGAAGCTGAGGAGAGACCCTGGTGCAGAAGCCAGGTCTCTGCACCTTTATGTCATAGAAGCTAAGCCTGTCTTGCCAGCTCCTGATGATAGCCTTTTAGTTGCAGCCAGCAAATGCAATCTCCAGGAAACTTACCCAACCTCTGACACTAATGTTAGGCTTAAAGGATTCGCCCTCCTCAAACTTCTATTCAAACCTCCTATAAAACCCACCGCTCTCCCCTTCCTAGGGGTGTATTAGGCACTTAGCCTTTCCCAGACCCCTAGGGTCTTACTTCCTTCCTTACTTACAAGAGGGTAGCTTACTTTTCTTATCCCTCCTGGTTGTTTGAAAAGAATTTATTTACTCACCCAGAAAAACCCTCTATAAAACCTAAGGCTCTTCCCTTTTCTCTAGTAGACACCTTTTTCAGCCTCCACCCATCTGCACCCAGATGCTCCAAATAAACAGCATTTTGCTACACATGAGGCTTCATGTGTGTCTCTCTCAGCTCCAGACCTAACAATTAAGAGGCAAATATCGTCCACGTCCTGTAACTCCTCTCCCTGGCAGAACAAACAAACCTAAAAATGGCTAAACTTTGCCAAGAAAGGAACAACTCCTAGTTGTTCAACAACTCCTAGGTATTCAAACACAATGCAAAATGGAGCCCAGCCTTAGTCATCACTCACACCAGGAATCACGCCCCAGGGAGATGGTGGACATCCAGGGCAGCCCCTTAAGAGGGAGGTGTTATCAACAGAAAAAAAGCCAAACTCTGTAAAATAGTTTAAAGAGGTTTTGAAAGTTTTTAAATTTCCTTTTCTTTTTTTCTTTTTTTGAGACACTGACTTGTTCTGTTGCCCCAGGTAGAGTGCAGTGACATGATCATAGCTCACTGCGACCTCCAACTCCTGGGCTCAAGCCATCCTGCCTCAGCATCCCAAGTAGCTGGGACTACAGGCACACACCACCACACATGGCTAATTTTTTCTATTTTTAGTAAAGACATGCTCATGCTGGTCTCGAACTCCTGAGTTCAAGCAATCCTCCCCCCTCGGCATCCCAGAGTGCTAGGATTACAGGTGTGAGCCACCATGCCTGACCTCTAACATATAGTCTTAATTACTGCTTTTAAATTCAGAAGTCCTACCAAGGGAACAAACATAAATATTTTAATAATATAAGTATTTTAATAAGTAATTTAATAAGATTTGTTATTTTAAACAATGTAACATTTCCAAATTTCATAAAATATAGTAGACATTTTAGAATATACTGTTTAAAAGGCGTTAACTAATTAGATACTAATACTTCTAAAGCACCATATCAAAATAACATCTATTGATATTATAGGGATCGAAGTGTCCCTGGACCCCAAAGTTTAGCCAAAGTGTAGGTGGTAAAGCCCACTGTTCCCATAAAAGTTTACTGAAAATTTACTGATATGAGGCAGATTAATTAATAGGATTACAAACTTATACATGTGAACCTTCAGAATAAACACTCAAAGATGCACGGGAAATTGTCCATTTTTATGCTTAGGGTCAACAAAGTATGGACAGCTATGGAGAAATATGATTGGACAAAAACGGTGTGATCTAATGCCAGCAGGCTGAGCAGTGGGGAATCCACAGGCCTTTCTGTCTAGGTTCTCTTTGGCCACTCTGAGCACGAATTCCTTCCTTCTGGGTGTGGGGCAGGGCCCTTTCTGGAATGAGGTTCTAAACTAAAACAAAGTAGGACAGATCATTACTTTATGGCCAGTTTTTACGTATAATATTTTTTTAATTAATTTATTTTTTTTTGACACAGAGTCTCACTCTATTGCCTGCACTACAATGCCATGACGTCAGCCTAGCTCACAGCAACCTCAAACTCCTGGGCTCAAGCAATCCTCCTGCCTCAGCCTCCCAAGTAGCTGGGCTAATTTTTTCTATTTTTTAGTAGAGACAGGGTTTTACTTTTCCTCAGACTGGTCTTTAAATCCTGACCTCAAGGGATCATCGCACCTCTGCCTCCCAGGGTGCTAGGATTACAGGCTTGAACCACTGCGCCTGGCTATTTTTTATGTTTTTAGAGACAGAGCAGGTCTTGCTATGTTGTCCAAGCTGGAATGCAGTAGTATTCATAGCTATGATCATAGCTCACCACAGCCTCAAACTCCTGAGCTAAAGCAGTCCTCCTGCCTCAGCTTCCTGAGGGGCTGGGACGACAGGTACAAGACACCACGCCCAGTTAAATTTTTAGTATTTTGTAGAGAAGAGGTTTCACTACGTTGCTCAGGCTGGCCTCAGATTCCTGGCCTCAAGTGATCTTCCTGCCTCAGCCCCCCAAAGTACTGGGATTATAGGCCTAAGCCACTGTGCCTAACCCCTTTCTGTTTTATTTTTAAATGATATGATCCTCTTAGCTGAATTTATAACTAGTTGAACTCCAAAATGAGGCTGATTAACCAAAGTGAGAGCCTGCATCTTAAATTCCACATAATAGTCTTAATTTCATTTTTTTTCCTTTTGCTAGAGTCAGCCTAGCTCACAGGAACCTCAAACTCCTGGGCTCATGCTATCCTCAGCTTCAGCCTCCCACGTAGCTGGGACTACAGGCATGTGCCACCATGCCCTGCTAATTTTCTCTGTTTTTACTAGAGATGGAGCCTTGATCTTGCTCAGGCTGGTCTCAAACTCCTGACCTCAAGCAATCTTCCCACCTCGGCCTCCCAGGGTGCTAGGTGAGCCACCGCTCCTGGCCTAGTCTTAATTTCAAACATTTTATCCTACATATCATAAATATGCTATTACTTGTCAGACAATGTATGTTTTAATTACCTTAGGCTTAATATAATGTCATCTGGTGTGCCTTAGCCTTTTGTCCTTAGCTGTATCTTATTTATTTTACATGATTTGGAGGCTGACAGAATTATAGAATTTTTATAGGAAAGACATGGCACACAAGTAACATGTAGCTCACAGATATGTTTTGTTTGGTTGACATAGTATTTTTAAATTTTTTAATTTACTTATAAATACTTGTAACTCAGAAATGTTCACATAAAAATCAAGATTTTTGGCATCTGCTGAAAACACTTAGATGACCTGACAACACTGGTGTAACCATATCAGACCAATCTGGTTCAACTTTTATGCAACAAAGTTGTGAGTTGTTTTCCAGTTACCAAGAACCCCCAGGTTGAAGGTCATATTACCTGAGCGTGCAGCCACCAGTGGAACCTAAATTCTTGGACCCAGGAGCAGGGATTGAATTATGAATCATATCCAGGATCCAATCAGATCACGTCTCCTTACCCTCTGACTATAAAACCTCTACCAACCCTCTACCCCTATACCACCACTCCACTGCAGGATACAGATTTTGAGTCTCCTTGTTTTGCTCACCTGACAATAAACCTTTGTAGCTGCAAAAACCCAGGGTTTCTGTGTTTGGCTTTCCATTGTTTGTGGGCAAAAAACCCAGTTTGGTTCAGTTGTACTGGGCCCACATTACTATTGTTCATTGTCCTTGTGTGGTTCATTTTCTTACTATAGAGAAAACAGTAAATTTTTTACAAAGCCCCTCTGTGTTATCCAACTCACTGCATTTACAGTTTCCTTATCTCAGTTGTTATTTGAGTTTCTAACGGTTCTAGTATGTTCTATAAAGTATATAACTACACTGGTTACGGAATAGGACTTCCTGGATTTGAATGCAGACTCCAACAAATTAGCCTCTCTGTGCCTCAACTGTCTCATCTGTAAAGTGGGGACAACAATAGTACCTACATACCTCACAAGATTAAGTTAATAAATGTAAAATGCTTAAAACACTGCCTCCAGTTTTAGAAAAAGAAAATAAAACAGTCCAGGAGCCCAAGGGCCATGTCTATCTTATTTACCACTGAATCCCAATGTCCAGCACAGGACCTGGAACAAAGTAAAATTTTTTAAATAAAAAAATGAAAAAAAATTCTAACAGTCTAGTAACATTTAGCAAGGAACTAAGAGACGTGTTCCATTCCCTGTGAGAGGGACATAGATAAGCAGTTTATATGACTCATGAAAAGCAGGTGAAACCACTAGGGATGCAGAGCCTGGATTACAGTGGGATGAGGGAAGGTAGGGTAGGGCAGGGGGCATTGCCATCCTCAGATCTTTTAAAAAGCTGTCATGCGTGCCTGGCGTGGTGGTTCACGCCTGTAATCCCAGCACTCTGGGAGGCCAAGACGGACGGATTGCTCAAAGTCAGGAGTTCGAAACCAGCCTGAGCATGACCCCATCTCTACTAAAACTGGAAAGAAATTAATTGACCAACTAAAAATATACATACAAAAAAATTAGCTGGGCATGGTGGCGCATGCCTGTAATCCCAGCTACTCGGGAAGCTGAGGCAGGAGGATTGCTTGAGCCGAGGAGTTTGAGGTTGCTGTGAGCTAGGCTGATGCCACGGCACTCACTCTAGCCTGGGCAACAAAGCGAGACTCTGTCTCAAAATAAATAATAAAATAAAAAAGCTGTCATGCGTAAGAGGATATGGGTTTTTTACACCTCACTCGGGAGAATCAGGACCAGTGGGTAGCATTACAAAAAGAGAACTTGGCTCTTTATGGAAAAGAACGAGCAACCCCACGACGTGCTTTGAGGCTAGTACTGCGAGTCCTTTAACTGCGCAAATGCCGCGCGACAGCGGATCTGGGACACAGAAGCAGGAATCCTACTACAACGCTTTAGATTAAGGCGTCGTCAGATTGGTGGTAGTTTGGCGGGATCAGAAGGACGCCAAATAAAGGAAGTGACGCAATCAGTCAATCTCTTGACGAGGGTGGGATTACACGGCCCGAGATGAGGAAGTCCTGTATTGATTGGTTGTTTTCTTGAGATACCGCCCTGTCAACATCTCGTAGCTCCTTCCTTCCTCTTGGGCAGAGTGGTTTGCCCTTAGTAAAGATGGCCGCTGAGACTTTCCGCCCTCACTTGGAGTAAGAGTGCGTTTTCAGGAGCATGGCCAGAGAAGACGGGAACAAGCCTAGGATTCGTGAGCATTGATTGGCTGAAGCGAGAAGCGCCCTGGACGCTGACTGGCTGCGTCATTCGCGGGAAGGAGTTTGTGGCGCCAGACAGAAGTACATACACCGCTGCAGCAGCAACGGGATTCTGAGGTGTTTGGGAACCCACCAGACCCGAACTTTCTGGGCGTCTTTCCTGAGGGCGTCGCGACCAAGATGTGGAATAGTAATGATGGGCGTGGGGGGTGGCGGAGAAGGGGAATCGCGGGAGGACTGAGCGAGAGGGCGAACCTCGGGTCGGAGGGGCGGCGGCGGCGGGAGGGGGAGGGGCTGGAGGTGGGGGCGTTTGGGGGTCGGGGAAGATTGGGGGGATTAGGGGAGTTTTGAGAGGGATGAAATCTCAGGGAATTTGGGATTTCAAAGACAACATTTTTCAGAGGCGTGGGAGTAGCACAGGTACTAATATCGTTGTTCAAAACCAGGCGGTGGATTTGATAGCTACGGCAGCTCCACGTATGGGGGAGCCGGCGGCTACACACAGTCCCCGGGAGGCTTTGGATCGCCGACACCTTCTCAGGCCGAAAAGAAATCAGTAGGTTGAAGTGGTATTTGTTTTCATTTTATCCTGTCCTGAAGCTGCTAACTCATCTTTGAGAGAAAATTTATACGGTGAAAGAAGGATGTTAAAACACAAACGGATGCGATAATTATCGATTATTATACGCGTTTCTGATAATTAGGTGCTGTAAGTTTTAAAAATGAAATCCTCTCTTAGTTTGCATTCGCTGTTTCCAAGGCTTTTTTTTCCCTTTAGCTTTATTTTGAAATTCATCAATACAGCTAATGAATCAGGCTTGTGGAAAAACTCTGAACTTGTATTAATAGCCTATTTTACATTCTTTATGCATTCAAAGTCGTTTTTTAATTAAATGTAGTGAGGCGACAGAAGGCAGTGGAAAGAGTGGTCTTAGGAATCAAGTAGATCTACGTTCTGCCGTTGCTCTGGCACTCTCTTGCAGGGTGTCATTGGACACTTATTCTGCTTAGGAGTCAGTTTCGCACCTATTAAATGTTTTGGAGCCAGAATACATAGACTTCAGAATGAGTTTTACTCTCTTTCTTTCTTTCTTTTTTTTTTTTTTTTTTTCGAGACAGGGTCTCACTTTGCTGCCCAGGCTAGAGTGCAGTAGTGTCATCGTAGCTCACTGCATCCTCAAACTCCTGGGCTCAAGTGATCCTTCTGTCTCAGTTTCCCAAGCAGATGAGACTACAGGTACTTACCACAACGCCTGGCTAATTTTAAAGTTTTTTGTGGAGACCAGGTCTTGCTATGTACTCCTGGGCTCCAGAGTTCCTCCCGCCTTGGCCTGGCAAAGTGCTGGGATTATAGGCGTGAGCCACCATGTCCAGCCAGTTTTGCCTTTTAACTGGTGTTGTAACTTTAATGATGCACCTTGAAACTTGTGACCCTTCATTTTTCTCGTCTAATAATGGCACTAGTCCTGCTCATATCACAGGGTGGTTCTGAGAATTGATAAGTGAGGTAATGCGTAGGAAAGTGATCTGTAGGAAGCTGTCTACATGTTTATTATTCACTATTTCAGAAATGAGTTTGCTGTTGATTTCATCCCATAAATAGAGGTTTAATTTGGCTTCTCTTGTCACTTAGATGTGGTGTTAAGATTCAGTATGAGCAGGACATAGGTTTTATGTATAGGTTGATAAGTTTATTCAGGGGTGAAAATTTATTCAGGGGTTTTATATTGGTGGGAAAAAATGCATTGATAATTCCCATACATTTGGGCTTTGCTTTGTATTATTCATGTCAATTATTAAATATAATCCTGTGAAGTGTTAGAGGCTCAGGTATATTAAGAACACAGGCTTTGTAAGCTTAAGCTTACATAGTAAGTGACTGCAACCAGCCAGTGCACACATGATGTAGAACAAATACAATATCTGCTGAGCAGCTTCTTCTCTCTGTTATAGTTTTCTTTTTCCTGGAAGACCAGAGGGGACTTCAATTCTCTAACTTTGTTTTTCTCGAGCTTGTGGAGGAGAAAACAAAGGTAGATTATTGTTCTCATCTTTTTTCCCCAAGTGTAACTATTTTTCTTTATTCTGATTCTTGGAATTTTTATCTCAGAATCCCTAGCCTGGATTGTGTATTAAGATAGCCTTTCATAGAAAGATGATGGTTGTAAGCTGGAGACTCCAACTCAGGTCTTTTTGTTTTTAAATCTAGTATTTTCCACAGTAAATTAAATAACCACTATCTACAATGTTTTCTATCGATTATACATTTGTTATATTTGGTTGAGCCATGTGAAATTTTGAATACTGACCCTTTTTTACCTATAACAATGATGGTTTCATACAGTATTGTCAGAGTAGCCTGTTCATAGTCAGCTATGAAAGTTTTTTCATTACTAAACATACTCCTGCTGGCACACTCTGAACCTTTTTGGAACAAATTGGAAACTCCTTGTGATCATTTCCTGGCATATAATGTGTGTTCAATAAAAAATAAGAAATAGCTGATTTGAGGTGAATTTAAGGGCATTGTTGACACTTCATTATTACCCATATGTAACTTTTTTACCTGAGGAATAATATTTATTGAATATTTACTGCATTCACAGAATGGTATTAGCACTTTATATATGTTATATGTTTCGTTTACAACTTGAAAGCTAGATATTCTCATTTTTAGAAAATGCAGTGGCGTGTCCAAGGCTGTGGAGCTGGGTTTTGAGTACAAGTCTATAGGACTGTCTGGGGGCAAAGCCCATGTTCTTGCCACTTTACTGGTTATTAGTTTTCTTATGCTGAAGATACAATGAAAATCTCAGCTATAATAGAAAAAACATAAAATATAAAAATTTGTGAGAGGTAAAACCTGGGATCTCTGCAAATTTTAAATCTATAAATATTAATATAGCATATAGCCTCACCTATAAAATAGTACAAAGTAAAATTGAAATGCATAGTTGATCCATTTACATCCTTATTAAAAGCTGTTGCGGCCGGCGCGGTGGCTCACGCCTGTAATCCTAGCTCTCTGGGAGGCCGAGGTGGGCGGATCATTTGAGCTCAGGATTTCCAGACCAGCCTGAGCAAGAGCGAGACCCCATCTCTACTATAAAACGGAAAGAAATTAATTGGCCAACTAATATATATAGAAAAAAGCTGGGCATGGTGGTGCATGCCTGTAGTCCCAGTTGCTTGGGAGGCTGAGGTAGCAGGATTGCTTGAGCCCAGGAGTTTGAGGTTGCTGTGAGCTAGGCTGACGCCATGGCACTCACTCTAGCCTGGGCAATAAAGTGAAACTCTGTCTCAAAAAAAAAAAAAAACTGTTGCATATATAAAGAATGAGGAACAATAGCTAACATATTAATTGCTAACATTTACTACTGAGTGCTTACTCTGTGGCTGGTAGTATTCTAATTACCATATAGTTAATTTTCTTAATTTTCATAATAGTTAATTTTTATTTTATCATTCCTAGCTTTGCAGATGAGGAAACCAAGGTATAAATGTTGAGAAACATGAGCAAGAGCACACTGTTCCTGAGGGTAGAGCCATAATCTTAACCCTCAAGCTCAGCTGCTACTTTTCGTGGCATATGGTGGTGGTTGGCTAGGCTTTCTTTATACCTTCTTGGCAATACTAACCATTCAGAATTATGCTTCAGCAAAGTGAAATATTGTCAGTGTCATGGATCTTCAGGTCAGAGTTGCAGCTACCGAATCCATGAAGGCCAAGAATCTGTTGTACTCTGTGTTTTACATGTAGAACAGGTATTGGGTCATGTCCTGTTGATTTCTGATAGGAAGAACTCTAATGCCATTTCTACCTTGTGTGTATTCCCTGTATGAGAGTGTGGGAGTATGTATTTGTCCTCAGCCTATAATGCCTATTCCTTACCTGCTATTTTTTCACTATTGAAATTCTCATGCTTCAAAGTCCAGCCCAAAGATTTCCTGTTTGAAATTACCAATTAATTTTTTCTGAGATCATTGTACATTACATTTCATTCAATAGTGTATCAAGATCAGATTTGTTGCTTACATTTGTACCTCCCTTAGGAATATATTTGAAGGCGAATCCTATCCCATCTTACTCATCTTTATGTCACATGTACTACCCCTTGCCAGTGATAGGCAAAAATAACACTTTACACTGTTGTCTGGCTGCTTTAGGATGTGATTGTTAGTGTCTTCATTACAGCAATTCCAGAGTCCTGTCATTTCTCAAACCTTTTGCCAATACCATCTCATCTTGTCAGTGACCTGAACAGTGAAGCCTGCCTTGTCCCTAACCTCTTATAGGTCCGTTCCAGCAGTAGGACATTCTTCCTTATACTGTCTCCCTCCAGCCTACTTATTTTGGTGAATTCATAGTGGAACACAACCTTAATCTGTTCAGCAGGAGCTTTGGAGTGAAACAAACCTGGGTTTGAATTGTAAAAGTTTGGTATTTGTTAGCTATATGACCTTGATTTTCATCTGTGAAGCAAGGATAATGAGGTTTGTTTTGAAAATTCAATGTTCTAATATATTTAAAGTGTTTGGCACATGGCAAGTGTTAAATGAGCAGTAGTTATTACTTCCTTAATTAGATTTTTGCACTTTTTATTTTCAGAGAGCCCGAGCCCAGCACATTGTGCCCTGTACTATATCTCAGCTGCTTTCCGCCACTCTGGTTGATGAAGCATTCAAAATTGGGAATGTTGAGATTTCACAGGTATGTAAAAGAATTTGTGGATGAGTACTAAATCATATGAAGATTACTTCATTTAAAAATACATAAATGTTGCTTTAGTTTCCAGGAAAACTGAACTTTCTTTTTTTCTTACCTAGGTCATTATTGTGGGGATAATTAGACATGCAGAGAAAGCTCCAACCAACATTGTTTATAAAATAGATGACATGACAGCTGCACCCATGGATGTTCGCCAGTGGGTTGACACAGATGTAAGTGAATGCTTTTGAATCATGATGTGGTACTTTGGGACTTTGGAGATGTTTTTTAAAGTCTTTTTTCTTATTATAAGAATAATGTGTAGGGCCGGGCGCGGTGGCTCACACCTGTAATCCTAGCACTCTGGGAGGCCAAGGCAGGTGATTGCTCAAGGTCAGGAGTTCGAAACCAGCCTGAGCAAGAGCGAGACCCGTCTCTACTATAAAGAGAAAGAAATTAATTGGCCAACTAATATATATAGAAAAAAATTAGCTGGGCATGGGACATGCCTGTAGTCCCAGCTACTTGGGAGGCTGAAGCAGTAGGATCACTTGAGCCCAGGAGTTTGAGGTTGCTATGAGCTAGGCTGACGTCACGACACTCACTCTAGCCTTGGCAACAAAGTGAGACTCTGTCTCAAAAAAAAAAAGAATAATGTATAATCAAGATGTCAAAGGCAGAAACCCTAAAATGAAATATTAACAAATTTGATTACTTAAAACTTTAAAACCTTCTGAACTTCCCAACTTACAGTGCCAGTCACATAGTCGTCCTTGAATAAATACTGTTTAAATGAATGGGAAAAATAATTGCAACATATGACAAGCATTTAAAATTTTAATTAGTTAAAAACCCTTATGAAGCAAAAGCACTGCACCTTAGAAAAATGGACAAAGAAGATGCACAGATTATTCATAAAAGACATTACAAATAGCAGCAACAATAACTAAAGCAGGTTTAATAAACACAGAGGTACCATTTCTTTGCTTAAGCTTGCAAAGAAAAAAAGAATGGCAATGTCCAGTTCTGATGAGAGCAACAGTTAGCACAGTACTTCTAGAACTTATTAGTAGGCACTTAATAAATATTTGTCTCGTGATTTGTCAGTGTTTAAGGAGATGGATACGATCCTCTCCTGATAGTATAAGTATAGATCAGTATAACCTTTCTCAAAAGTCAGCTTGTATTACTTAAATCCTGAAATGCCTAAAAAAAAAGAAGGAAGGAAGGAAAAACAAATCATCTTGTATCAAAATCATCAATCATAAAAATGTTGACCTAGTAGCTACATTGTTAGAGTTTACATTAGGAAATAATTAAAGATGTGCAAAGATTCAGTTACAAAAATATTGACCATAACATTATTTATCATAATGAAAACTTAAAAACAATCTCAAAATGTTAGTGATTGGTATTATTAAGTAAACCATGATATATTTACAAAATACTGCAAATGATGTAGAAATGTGTGTATTGTCACAAAGAAGTGTTTTACCATAAATTGTTGAGAAGAAAAGACCAAGTTATAAGGTAGTATGTAGGATTTGACTTAGTTTTTATAAAACAGTAGATTTATGAGTGTCTACATAAACATGGAAAAATAGAAAAAGAATACATGCTTTTGTTGTTGTTGTTCTTTGAGGCAGTCTCACTCTGTCCCCCAGGTGGAGTGCAGTGGTGTCATCTTAGCTCACTGTAACCTCAAACTCCTGGGCTCAATCCATCCTTCTGCCTCAGCCTCTCAAGTAGCTGGCACTACAGGCATGTGCCACCACACCCGGCTAATTTTTTGTTTTTTAGTAGAAACAGGGTCTTGCTCTTGCTCAGGCTTGTCTTGAACTCTTAAAGCTCATGAGATCCTCCTGTCTCAGCCTCCCAGAGTGCTAGGATTACAGGCGTGAGCCACCACACCTGGCCTCAAATAGTTTTTCTAGTTTGTCTTTTAACTTTGAAAAATCTAGCCCCAAATTATTATTTTTTTATTCTCCATAATTTCTTCCATTATTTCTGTGGTTTCTTCTTTTTTTATGATCCTTTATTTTGTGATTATATCATTGATCTGTATGAAATATATTTTGGTAAAAGAGAAGTAGAGATCCAGCTTTACTTTTCTCAAGTGGATTTAAAATGATGTGAGAATAGAGTTTTATCTATGGTATAGATTCAGCTACGTATAAATAGATGGAATGAAGTGCAAAAAAAATGTTGATCTCCAGGTGATAGAATTTGCAATGTTTTTTATTTTCAAATGCATTATTTTCTAGTTTTTTAAAGTCATGAATTTTATATAATCAGAAAAGAACTTTAAAAATCAGCTAATTTTTTTCTGATATCGCGTTATATTCTAGAAAACTCAAAATGAAATATTTAAATCATTTGTAATTGTCCCAGTTAACCATTTTAAACAGTTTGGTGTGTATTTTTCCCACATGAAAATCAGCTTTTTTCTGTTATAACTGATTTTCCCAGACAATAAATAGAATTCGGTGTTATCATTTGCAACAGTGTGGAGTATCCTATTATGTAATATAAATGTGTACTTTATGTTGGATATTTAGGTTGTTTTAAAAATTTTTAGCATTCTAGACTATGCTATGATAAATCTAAATCTTAATGCAAGTTCTCAATTTCTTTAACTTACACAAAGTAGAATTGCTTTGTCGATAAGTATATCCTCCAGAAAACTGTGTGCCTAAGAGCAATGAATGAGACTATCATGACTGCTTTTTTGGGATATTTGACATTCAACTTTGGAAATAGGAATTACCTTTAGAGATATTTTTATTTAATTTCTGATTTTATCAGGGAGTAAGTTCTAAATGGCAGGGCAAACTAGTTAATGCCATGTTAGGATCCTTTGACTCTTCTACTTTATAACTTTCCTTTTCTGTACCTTATTTAGAAATTTTTTTTTAAGAGACAGAGTTTTGCTCTACTCAAAGCTAAGGTGCAGTGGCACAACCATAGCTCGCTGAAGCCTTGAACCCCTGACCTCAAGCAATCTTTCTGCCTCAATTAATTTTGTTATTTTTTTATAGAGATAGGTCTTGCTATATTGCCCAGGCTAGTCTCAAACTGTCTAGCCTAAGTGATCCTCCAAAATGCTGGGATTACAGTGAGCCACAGTGACTGGCCTAGAAATTTTAAAGAGGCTTTCACCAACATCATTAAAACCTTTGTGATATGTTTGTATTTTATCTGTTAGGACGCCAGCGGTGAAAACACTGTGGTTCCTCCAGAAACATACGTGAAAGTGGCAGGCCACCTGAGATCTTTTCAGGTAAAGTCAGCATAAAATAGCAGTTAAAATGAATTTGCCTGAAGCAATTTCTGGATTCATATCTGGGGTTAGGATACTCGATACTTAAGTTTCCATCTTTAATGCAAATTTTAGTTATTTCTTTGTTCTTCAAAAGGAAATAACTGTTTTTTACCTTAATATAAAACTAACAGAATGGTATAGAAAGAACAGAATCTCCACCTATAATTGCCAGCTGTGGCATCTGTTAGGTGGAGAAGAAAGAACACTGGATGGGAGGCAGGAGAACACACGGTGCTCAGTTGTGTAACCTTGGGAAAGTCAAGAACAACTGACTTGTTTTAGTCAGTTGTTTTATTGTCTCCCCTCATTATTGAGTGTATTTGGATTACCCCTGAGTTAAAAATTTTAAGTATATAACACATTTTTCTCATATTGGCAAAATATTATAACTGAGAAAAGAGCCACAATGTTTTGACCTGAAATTGATGTGAATATGCTTGTCCTTTATTCATATTTTTCTCTTCATTTTAACAGAACAAAAAGAGCCTGGTAGCCTTTAAGATCATGCCCCTGGAGGATATGAATGAGTTTACCACACATATTCTGGAAGTAGTCAATGCACACATGATATTGAACAAATCTAACAGCCAGGTGAGCAGCTTTACTCTTCTAGCTTTTTCTCTTCTCAGGAAGAACGTATACCACTTTTGTGCTCTAGCTTTGACTTCCTTGACATTTTGAAGGTTGAATCAGAAGTAAGGTTTCACTCAGTCTTAGAAAACATTCTTCATGAGCTGTCGCCGTATTTTATTTCAGATGAAGCACTTGTGTTTCTCTCAGAATTACGAGTTCTTCTAACCCCACTGGCCTGGATGCCTAAGACCTAAAATAGCCTTCAGGTGTAGATTTGTAATTATAGACTGAGCTTTTAGCTCCAGGATTGTCCGTCTGTATTCAGACAAAAACCCCAAGTACGACAGCATTTTGCTCCTTTCCTTCCAACCTATTGGCTAAGTGGGAAAAATTACCTACTGTTATTTTTTCTCTTGGTTCATATTGAAATTTCTCCATGTTATTTTCTGTTGTGTGACTTGACTGCCAAATCCATCTAGAACCATGCAAAGGGTTTGTTGATTCTAGTATTACGAAGTCCTCAGATGATTCAGGTGGCAAGGTGGAAGACTGGTTAGAGCATTAGAAACTGAAAACCAATAAGCCATTAAAACCATTGTCACATCCTACTCTGTGCAGGCACTTCAGGAACACAGATAAACTCATTCATTCCTTTATTTGAAAAATATTTATTGAGCCTACAATGTGCCAATTATTATTCTAGGTTATTCTTGGAATATAGCAGTGAACAAGATGGATAAAACATCTGCCCTCAAACTTACATTCTTGGGAGAAAAAAGCCATAAACAAGGAAACAAATGTATAATTTTAGGTAGTTTGGAAATGAACTAAAGCTTTGGATTTGAATTTAGCTTTGAAATGAAATAAAGCAGAATAGAGAAGAGAGTGATAGAGAGAACAGGAATGGTACAGTTCATTCATTGGAAGAGCATTCCAGGCTAGAGGGAATGGGAGTGCAACAGCTATGAGGCTGGAGCCAGCTTGGCATCTCTGAGACCAGCAAGAAGGCCAGAGTATCTATGAATGACAAGGGAAATGTTAAGGGATGTAGGTGAAGATGCAGAATACAGATGAGGATGCCCCAGTCACATGGGGCTTTGTAGACCGTGGTAAGAATCAACTTTATTCTAATTGGTACTAAACCTGTGGAAGGTTTCAACCAGGGAGTGACATGGTCTGATTTACCTTTTGAGAAGCTTACTCAGGCTGCTGTATTGAGAATAGATATCAGGAAATGCAACAGAAGTGATTCAGGGGAATGGTAGAATGGTAGCAGCATCTGGGATAAGAAGTGGTTGGGGGCTGGGTGCTATGGCTCACACGTGTAATCCTAGCACTCTGGGAGGCCAAGGCGGGAGGATCGCTCAAGGTCAGGAGTTCAAACCAGCCTGAGCAAGAGCAAGACCCCGACTCTACTAAAAATAGAAATGAATTGGCCAACTAAAAATATATAGAAAACATTAGCCGGGCATGGTGGCACATGCCTGTAGTCCCAGCTACTTGGGAGGCTGAGGCAGGAGGATCGCTTCAGGCCAGGAGTCGGAGATTGCTGTGAGCTAGGCTGATGCCACGGCACTCTAGCCCAGGCAACAGAGTGAGACTCTGTCTCAAAAAAAAAAGAAAAAAAAAAGAAGTGGTTGAGGGGGTAGTCAAAATATATATTGGGGATATATATATACAAAATATATATTGAGGATTGGGGCATCCTCACCTGTATTCTGCATATATATATATATATATATATGTATATATATATATATATATAGTTGTTTGTTTGTTTTTGAGACAGAGTCTCACCTTATTGCCCAGGCTAGAGTGAGTGCCATGGCGTCAGCCTAGCTCACAGCAACCTCAATCTCCTGGGCTCAAGCAATCCTGCTGCCTCAGCCTCCCGAGTAGCTGGAACTACAGGCATGTGCCACCATGCCCGGCTAATTTTTTCTCTATATATTAGTTAGCCAATTAATTTCTTTCTATTTATAGTAGAGACGGGGTCTTGCTCTTGCTCAGACTGGTTTTGAACTCCTAACCTCGAGCAATCCGCCCACCTCGGCCTCCCAGAGTGCTAAGATTACAGGCGTGAGCCACCCCGCCTGGCCTATTTGTTTGTTTTTAGATAGAGTCTCGTTCTGTTGCCCAGGCTAGACTGCTGTGGCATCTCCCTAGCTCACAGTAACCTCATACTCCTGAGCTCTAGCAATCCTCCTGCCTCAGCCTAAGTAGTCGGAACTACAGGTACATGCCATGAAGCCTGGCTAATTTTTGTATTTTTAGTAGAGATGGGGTCTTCATTCTTTCTCAGGCTGGTCTCAAACTCCTAACTTCAAGCCATCCTCCTGCCTTGGCCTCCCAGAGTGCTACAATTACAGGCATGAGCCATTGCACCCGGCTGGGATTCCTATATATTTTGAAGGTAGAGCTAACAGGAGTTCTTAGTGGATTAGATATAAGATATTAAGAAAAGGAAGAGTTCAAAAATGACTCATTGGAAGGTAAAATCCAGAGTTCTGTTTTAGACTTACCAGATATGAGATGCCAATTAGATATCAAGTGGAGAATGGAGTGGTCAGTGGAATATATAAGGCTAGGAAGCAAGAGAGAGGTCAGGGCTAGAAGCAGAACTTTGGGAGTCATTGTTGTATAGGCAATATTTAAAGCCTAGGGAGTTAAGAGGGCAGAGACCTGAGCTCTGGGACACACTGACCTTTAGAAGCCTTGAAGTAGAAAAGGAGCCAGTGAAAGACAAAGAAGTTGCCAGTTAGGCAGGAGGAAAACCATGAAATGTAATTGTTTAGAATATTCTGAAAAGAGTATTTCAAGGAGAGAGTGGAGATAGATTGTAGGATGCTGCCTTAGGTCAAGTAAGATGTTAAAAGAAATCTGTTAGATTTGGAAATGAGAATCTTCAAAAGAGAGGCTTCTGTAAAGGATGGGGGAGTGGGTTAAAGAGAATGGGAAAGGGTAAAAAGTTTAAAGTGTTTATTACTATGCTTCATAACATGTATGTGTCAAATATTATATGATAAAAATGGTTTTAAAGTGAGAAATGGTGGCTAGGGGGAGTAGAAACCTTAAGTATAGACAGTTATATTCAGGTCTGAATGAGGTAATAATCCTTTCCCTCAAAGAGGATTGTGTTTCGGTGGGGGTTCAGATCACTTACACATTGAAAGCAGCAATAGTGGCAAGTGCAGGGTGCCATGGAACCACAGAGAAGGATTTCCAATTCTGTCCTGGACATCGAGAAAGGCCCCCTGGAGAAGGTGATGCTTAAACTAAGTCTTAAAAGATATATGAGCTGGGGTCACCTGAAGGAGGTGAGGTCATTTCAGCAAAGGTATTGGCGTAAGAAACAACATACAGTTCGGTATTACTAGATCCTAAAATATAAGACTTCTGTTTCACCAGCAAGCAATATGAAGGCATCTAGTTTGAAAACAAGGGACCATGATTGAGTTTTGGTTTTTTTACTCCCTCAAAACAGGCATTTAATGAACATTTATTGAATGAATGAATCTCCCGACTGGACAGGATTTGTCCTAATGAGCTTCCACGGTGCTCTTACATCTGCTGTGTGTACTTAATATATTTGATCTTCTGTCATTCTTATTTATAAGTTCAATGGATGAAACACAGCACATACTGTCCACCCAGCATTGTGCAGAGACAAAGGGGCTTGTGTGAGAAAATACACACAGTGTGCTGAGTGCAGTGATAGGGACTGGGCCATATATGCTGTGAGAGCCAGGAAGGAAGAAAGTGACCAACTTGGCTTGGGGAATGGCAGGGAAGGCTTTACAAAGGCAGTGGCAATTAAGTTGTCCTTTGAAGGATGAGAAGAGTGTTTACCAGGCAGACAAGGGGAGGAGTATTCCATACAGGGAACCACATGTTCAGATCAAAGGCTTGTTTGAGGGTGGCAGGAAGTCCACATGCAGCAGGGGAGTCAAGTGTTGAGTGGTCAAGAATAAAATACAGATTTTGACTTTGACTTCTAGATGTGGTAGGTCTTGAACATCTAGTTTTATATTATTTTCACAGGCAGAGGGAGCCACTTGAAAGCTTTTAAGCAGAAGAGTGGCTTGACTCTGGGAGGTTATGACTTGTAGCTATGGGAGGGTTGATTGGAGTGTAAGAGGCTAGAGGCCAAGGAACCAATCATGGGACCAGGGGTGTGAGGATCAACTTGAGCTACACTGAGGAGTAATAAGCTGTGGTGTGACAGATTGTGGAAGGTGAGTGAATGGAGTTTGCATTTACTGAGATGGAATGTAACAGGGCAAGCAGGTTTGGAGAGGAAAGTAAGGAATTTTATTTTATTTTGAAGTATCTAAATTATTTATGTGGAGGTATCCAGTTAGATGGCCAGCAGTGAGGATCTGTGGCCTAGGAAGAGGTCTGGGATGAAATCTGTGGGCATTGTCAGCCTTTTGGTAGACAGGTAGAAGAGGGATAACGAGAAGGTTTAGTTGAGAGGTAAATGGAGAACCAGAAGAATATAGTGTCCAGAAGCCTAAGGAGGAACACATTTCAAGAGGAGCGTGGTCAGCATTGTCTGCATCTGGGAGGGTCAAGTATTATGAGAGCAGAAAGAGACTTTTGGATAGTTGGTTGAAAAGTCATTGGTGACTTTGGGGCCAGGCATGGTGGCTCACGCCTGTAATCCTAGCACTCTAGGAGGATGAGGTGGGAGGATTGCTCAGCATCAAGAGTTCGAAACCAGCCTGAGTAAGAGCGAGACCCCGTCTCTACTATAAGTAGAAAGAAATTACTTGGCCAACTAATATATATAGAAAAAATTAGCCGGGCATGGTGGCACATGCCTGTAGTCCCAGCTACATGGGAGGCTGAGGTAGAATGATTGCTTGAGCCCAGGAGTTTGAGGTTGCTGTGAGCTAGGCTGATGCTACAGCACTCTAGCGTGGGCAACAGAGTGAGACTCTGTCTCAAAAATAAAAGAAAAAATTAGCCGGACATGGTGGCACATGCCTGTAGTCCCAGGTACTCAGGAGGCTGAGGCAGAATGATTGCTTGAGCCCAGGAGTTTGAGGTTGCTGTGAGCTAGGCTGATGCTTCAGCACTCTAGCATGGGCAACAGAGTGAGACTCTATCTCAAAAAAAAAAAAAGTCTTTGGTGAGAACACTTTCAAAGGTATATTTGGGGAGAATCCAAATAGTGGTGGACTGAGGGATGACTAAGGAGAAAGGAAATGAAAACGATGACTATTTTAAGAAATTTGGTGGTAAAAAAGAAGTAGAGAGGATGATGGAGACTGTATCTCCTTTTCTCTCCACCATGCTTCATGCCTTATTGACAATCCATGAATGCCTGATACCATTATAGCAGACCTCTGGGTAATTTTCTTCTCTCTACCTTTCCTCTGGTTCCTCTGACATCACAAAGAAGAGGAACCAAGAGTATCTTTCTCTCTTTTTTGATATTATGTGCTTCTGAGGGTTACTTTACCTTCCTATGAAATACTCATTTGGTAATAGCTGTCCCTTCCAATGTAAGCAGTTGTTATTGGGAAAACTTTGCTTAAATTGTTTCTTAGAAGCTGCTTATTAACAAGCTATTTGAAATAGTAAAGACTGTATTTAACTTGGTGGATTTTCTAATGTTGTGAATTTATTTCTTACTTCAGCCCCCAGCAGGGAGAGCACCTATCAGCAACCCAGGAATGAGTGAAGCAGGGAACTTTGGGACTAGCTTCATGCCAGCAAATGGCCTTACTGTTGGCCAAAACCAGGTAAACTCCACCTGAGTGGCTGCACAAATGTGAAACAGGCATCTTAAATTTAATTACCTCCTTAATGATCTGAGGCTAACTACCTGGCTCACTTCTTTCTTATAAATGGACTCAGGTTAACAAGGGGAAGCTGATTCAAAGTAGTTGCTAAAATCTTTCTGGTTTGAATCTTCAGGTGCTGAATTTGATTAAGGCTTGCCCAAGACCTGAAGGATTGAATTTTCATGATCTCAAGAACCAACTCAAACATATGTCTGTAGCCTCAATCAAGTGAGTATTTGATTTCTGTGAGCTAGGGCTCCAGAATTGTACCAGGGTGAGAAGTGAGTTTAAAAAGTAAAAAGCAGCCAGGCGTGGTGGCTCACGCCTGTAATCCTAGCACTCTGGGAGGCCAAGGCGAGTGGATTGCTCGAGGTCAGGAGTTCAAAACCAGCCTGAGCAAGAGCGAGACCCCGTCTCTACTATAAATAGAAAGAAATTAATTGGCCAACTAAGATATATATAGAAAAAATTAGCTGGGCATGGTGGCACATGCCTGTAGTCCCAGCTACTAGGGAGGCTGAGGCAGAAGGATTGTTTGAGCCCAGGAGTTTGAGGTTGCTGTGAGCTAGGCTGACGTCACGGCACTCACTCTAGCCTGGGCAACAAAAGCGAGACTCTGTCTCAAAAAAAAAAAAAAAGTAAAAAGCACCAGGCGTAGTGGCTCACGCCTGTAATCCTAGCCCTCTGGGAGGCCGAGGTGGGCGGATTGCTCAAGGTCAGGAGTTTGAAACCAGCCTGAGCGAGACCCCGTCTCTACCAAAAATAGAAAGAAATTAATTGGCCCACTAAAAATATATATACAAAAAATTAGCCAGACATGGTGGCGCATGCCTGTAGTCCCAGCTACTCAGGAGGCTGAGGCAGTAGGATTGCTCGAGCCCAGGAGATTGAGGTTGCTGTGAGCTAGGCTGATGCCATGGCACTCACTCTAGCCTGGGCTACAAAATGAGACTGTCTCAAAAAAAAAAAATAAAAGTAAAAAGGTTAACTACAACCTTATTGATAGAAAGGAAATTGTTCAGCTGTGGAAAAATTAAAAAAGGAATCTGGGTAAGGTGGCTCACACCTGTAATTCTAGCACTCTGGGAGGCTGAGGGAGGAGGATCACCTGAGCCCAGGAGTTTGAGGTTGCTGCGGGCTAGGCTGACGCCATGGCACTCTAGCCGGGGTAACAGAGTGAGACTCTGTCTCAAAAAAAATAAAAATTGATATTCTAGAAAAGAAATCCTCAGGTCTAATTCCATTTCCTTTCCTTATCTCAGAGTTGCTGTGATGAAAGGGTACAGAATCACTGTCACTTTGTAGGTGCTGTATAGATTGTGGCTGTTATTAAATATGTTACTGGCACTGACCCTGAGGGCCTTGGAGGGTTTGAAGGTGTCATATTGTTTCTGGAAAGACCTTTCTTTTCCTTTACTTCTCAGACAGGGAGCAAGAGGATTTCAGTGTGTGGGCAGAAAGGGGAGGACTTTTAAAGACAGCTGTTTATACTAGGAGATTTTATGTGCAAGCTTGACTACAGCTTCAGATCCTTGTCTCGCTCTGCTTAGGCTGGTATTTAAGTGAGGCTCTATTTTATTTCCTTTATACAATTGGGGAGAAGTATCCAAGGCAGTCCTAATAGCCATTATCTCTATGGATAATCTCGGTTTTGCAGTTTTACTGGCATTTCTCCCTGAAAGAGCCTTCTATGAGCAAAATGGTTGTGAATTCTTAGTTAAGATATAAGGGTTGTTGGCTGGGCGCGATGGCTCACGCCTGTAATCCTAGCACTCTGGGAGGCCAACGCAGGAGTATCATTTGAGCTCAGGAGTTCAAGACCAGCCTGAGCAAGAGTGAGACCCTGTCTCTACTAAAAATAGAAATTAATTGGCCAACTAAAAATATATAGAAAAATATTGGCTGGGCATAGTGGCGCATGCCTGTAGTCCCAGCTACTTGGGAGACTGAGGCAGAAGGATTGCTTGAGCCCAGGAGTTTGAGGTTGCTGTGAGCTAGGCTGATGCCATGGCACTCTAGCCAGGGCAACAGAGTGAGACTCTGTCTCAAAAAAAAAAAAAGATATAAGGGTTGGAAATAAGTGAAGTTTGCATATTTGGGCCATATCCAGAAGGCAGTTTCCTTTTGCATTGGTTTGAAAATGAACTTTTTTTTCTTTCTTTCTAGGCAAGCTGTGGATTTTCTGAGCAATGAGGGGCACATCTATTCTACTGTGGATGATGATCACTTCAAATCCACAGATGCAGAATAACTAGATCTAAATTGGGTATGTTTTCCAGCTGGACCTATTTTCACAGTCTGTTGTCTCCAGCTGTGCATATATATTGGCCAGGTGACTTCTAGGAAGTAGGTTTCATCTGTAAAAGGCCTCAGCTGACATCCTTTTGAAACTTACTGCTCTTCTATAGTTTTCTTGTTTGTTTTGAAGCTCAAAGGGCTATGGGCAACTGACAGGGATATAATCCAGGGTGGAATTTCTTGAAGAAGTTACAGTAAGCTAGTTACAACATCAGGATAGAAGGAATTGGAAGAACTATGCTACCAAGAGAGTACTCAAATAATGCTCGGGAGTTTCTATTCCTAAAAGGTTTTCTGCTGAAAGAAGATAAGCAGGACTTGGGTCTGTGAGTAGAGCACTAGCCAAGAAACCCACTTGCCTCTGCCTGTTTTTGTCTCCTACTTTGGTTATGTGGCATTATTTTCAGAATTGCACTTTCCTTCACCTGCTTGTCATGACAGTGTGTTTATAAGAAGATGAGGGTCTGGAGTGGTGGCCTCTAGGAGAAGAATAAGTATTACTGAATTTTGTACAAAGTATGTACATTCATGTTTAATAAAATAGTTCTATTGCAGTTACTTGTAAAAATGTTCTCATCTTTCTTTCTAAGCTGGTGTAATTACTACTTTACCATCTGAGGCAGTGTGGGGTGGTGAACCTTGGATTTGAATCCTGGCGCTCCCACTTTTTAGTTGGGATCTGGAGCAGCCCACGTGAGCTCTGAGAGCCTCCATTTCCTTATTTATGAAGAGAAAACAGTGTTATTTCTTCATAGGTTATTGTGAAGATTGAATAAAACTAAGTCTGTAAGGGATTATAAAATGGACCTTTACATTGAATCTTTAGCAGTGTGTGATCATGTAACTGAATTGAATATCTACCATTTGACCAAGAGGAGACTTTCCAAAAGTCTGTGGCTATTTTTTGGCCAACTTGATCAGCTCTGTTTCTTAAGAGAGGAAACTCGTTCAGAGATGGGTTTGGTTTTTTTTTCAGGGTCTTACTCTGTTGCCCAGGCTAGAATGAAGCGGCTCACCTCAACCTCATGGGCTCAAGTGTTTGTCCTGCCTTAGCTTCCCGATTAGCTGGGACTATAGGCACCTGCCACCATGCCTGGCCAATTTTTCTATTTTTTGTAAATATGGGGTCTCACTGTGTTACTCAGGCTGGTCTTGAACTCCTGGCCTCAAGCACTCCTCCCACGTAAGCTTCCCAAAGTGCTAGGATTACAGATGTGAGCCACCACACCTGGCCCCAGAGATGTTTTTGACAACTCCAGAAAGTAAGCTACATTTTAAATGGAAGAACCAGTTATGAAGTTAATGAAGTGTAACATGCAAAAGAATTCTATATCTGCTTTTACTGTTTTTCTAAATGAGATTTTGCACCTGTGTGAAGGCTCCACCCTCTTGGTTTCTAACAGTGACCAATATCTGGCTGTTATTTTCTATATGTACAGAGTAGTTCCATCTGGGGAGCTGTGCAGATCTTAAAAATCAGTCAACCAGTATGTTCATTTGCAAGTGTGTCCATTTTTGGTTATTTCCTCAAAGAAAGAACAGTGGCTAACAACAGGTAAAATCATATATTTGAATTAGGAATGCATGATAGGATACTTTTATGAGTGGTAGACTTCTCTTTCTAGTTATCAGGCCCTCAAATGGGTGAAGTAATAGCAGTAGTTCTAGGTTGAAGTCTTTCTTTTAATAGAATCAGATGATGACTTAGCAAGTAAAAACTGCTTGGTTTTTTTTTTTTTTTAAACAGTCTCGCTTTGTTGCCTGGGCTAGAGTGCTGTGGTGTCAGCTTAGCTCACAGCAACCTAAAACTCCTGGGCTTAAGTGATCCTCCTGCCTCAGCCTCTGGAGTAGCTGGGACTACAGGCATGCGCCACCACGCCTGGCTAATTTTTTTCTATTTTTAGTAGAGACGGAGGTCTCACTCTTGCTGAGGCTGGTCTCAAACTCCTGACCTCAAGCGATCCTCCCACCTTGGTCTCCTTGAGTGCTAGCTAGGATTATAGGCGTAAGCCACTGCACCTGGCCAAAAACTGCTTGTTAATTCAGTGTTTATTGGATACATACCATGTCAACCCATTGGTCAGCCACTAGGAATATATAAAGCACAAAAAGGGATTTGTAGCACGGGGCTTGCTAGTTCAGCATTCGCAGTAGCACAGAGCAGCTGTTTGGTGATACTGGATTCCCAGCCATCTTGGCATATCGTGGTCTCTCGGGAGCTGTGTGATTTCTGAGCACAGGCAGGAAGCTCCTCTGCAGGATCAAGCCACAGCCATCATGGAACTGCTGCTCTGCTTGGGTAGGAGGAACTTGCATCCTGGGCATTTGTGTGGCCACCTGGTACATCACATGTAGTGTTCTCTTGGCACATTGTTGAGACAGCATATATGATCCAAGTCCTTAGGAACCTCCAGTATCAACAGCCCAGCAATGGACTCAGCCTGCTCGTAGGAGAATCTTTCTCTAGGTACACAGGTGGGAAATGAGGCTCCTTGGGAAATAGTACTTACCAGTTTTAGCTAGAGAAAGGCCAAAAAGAATTAGCGTCTGATGTGGATTAGTAAGATTTGTTTTTAAAAATGCAGTTGGGGGAAATTCAAAATTCACTGATAAAAAATTTTTGAGCATGCTTCCCCAGTTTATATTCATCTGTTTAGCAATTATATCTATTACTCTATTAATATGTTATATACATTTTAAAACATTCTAAAATAGAAATGAAAAAGAATATAAAAAATAAATACGAAGGGATATACTAATAATTATTTTCTGTTTCCCAGTGGATCATCTTGTGTACTCCCTGGAGTCTGGGCTGCTCATTTTGGAGCCCACTGCTGGGGGAATCCTAAGCCCTGTTATATCACCCTCCCCACTGCCAAGGGGCCTAAATAAAAGCGCCCTGAGGGTAGTATCGCCTCTGGTCCATTCCCTGCCAACCCCCACTGCTATGATAAGAAAACATTCACAGTTGTGGTTTGTTTTTTTTTTTTTTTTGAGACAGAGTCTCACTTTATTGCCCAGGCTAGAGTGAGTGCTGTGGCGTCAGCCTAGCTCACAGCAACCTCAAACTCCTGGGCTCAAGCAATCCTGCTGCCTCAGCCTCCCAAATAGCTGGGACTACAGGCATGCGCCACCATGCCCGGCTAATTTTTTCTATGTATATTAGTTGGCCAATTAATTTCTTTCTATTTAGAGTAGAGATGGGGTCTTGCTCTTGCTCAGGCTGGTCTCGAACTCCTGAGCTCAAACGATCCGCCCACCTCGGCCTCCCAGAGAGCTAGGATTACAGGCTTGAGCCACCGCGCCCGGCCTCACAGTTGTGGTTTTTAATCATGTTTTTCTTTCAAGCCCAGCTTTTGCTGCTCTAAGATTACTGCTTCTCACTGCAGCACTTGGCTACTCAGAAAGCCCACTTTGCAGGAACTGGTACCCTCTCTCCTGCCCCTCTTTGTGGCTTTGTTGCTCCTCTTGCTCAGTTTTGTGTCAAGATTAAATACAAATGTGGAAGTGAAAATCAGTGGCCTTTTCCACATTGGCCTGGCCCCCTGTCCTGTGTCAAGGAGGAGGGAACCTTCACTCTCTTGCTCATTCCTTCTCCCTACAGTACTGTCTTTCTCAGGGTCCTCCTGTGCAGTGTGGATTGAGCTCTCTGGAGGAGGGTGTAGGAACTGGTGTGGAGGTGAGGATGGGGTGCTAGATACTGGAGCCTGGCCCAGCAGCCTGTAGGACCCACTCAGTAGTCACCTGGAGAACTCCATCCTGGAGTTTGGGGGCCCCAAGGCCTGAGGAATGCAGAGGGTCCAGGCAGCTCAGAGAGATGTTAGGCAAAGGCAGGACACACCCAGATGTAGCGCCTAGAAACCAGGAGCTAGAAATCTGACCCTCTTTCAGCTCCCACCTCAGCTGTAGACTTAGATCATCCATTTATCTGTTTCCTATATTCTCTGCTGACTGTGGTACTTAGTTCTATGACTGTATCACCCACAAATCAAAGCCCCACCACTTCCAGGAAATGCAGCCCATAGTCTTACCTCACCACTGAACAGGCTTAGACTGACTTTGGAAGCTGAGTTAGCCTCTACATAGACAAAAGCTTGTATCTGTTCTCTAATTGCCACTAAACTAGATAGTGAGCCTTTCCAGTGAGTATACTCTGTCTCTACAGTCTAGGAAAATGATATGTTTTAAACACTGGGATGAATTCCATGACTAGGAGACATTGTAGAGGTGTGGAAAGAGTTTAGGCTACAGCTACATGATCTTGGGCAATAATGCTACTAACATGTTTATTGAGCGTTTACTTGTGCGAGGCACTGTGCTAAATGCTTTACAAAGATTATCTCATTTGATCTTTAAAACAATCTTGTGAGGTAGATAACTTACTAGTTTCATTTGACATGTCAAGAAACTGAAGCTTAGAGAGGTTAAAATAACTTGCTCATAGTCCCAGCAGGAGGGTGGCAAGCTGGGATCCTCCTCCAGTCCCATGATTTCCAAGTCCTCACCCTTCACTGCTAGTTAGCTACTTGAGGCCCTTGACCACTCACCCTATTTCCCAATCTTTTTTTCTTTTAATTTTTTTTATGACAGAGTTTCACTCTATCAGCGAGGCTTGCTAGAGTACCGTGGCATTGTCCTAGCTCACTGCAATCTGAAACTCCTGGGCTCAAGCAGACTCAAATTCCTGCCTCAGCCTCCCGAGTAGCTGGGACTACAGGTGCACACCACCATACGCAGCTAATTTTTCTATTTTTAGTAGAGATAGACCTTGTACATGCTGGTCTCGAACTCCTGAGCTCAAGCAATCCTCCCACCTAGGCCTCCCAGAGTGCTAGGATTATAGGTGTGAGGCACCTCACCCAGCTCTGTTTCCCAATCTTTAAAATCAGCCCATTGTCTACCCCAGGAAGTTGAAGATTTGGATATGGTCTGTAAAGGGTCTGGCACATAGGCAGAACATAATAAATGATACCTGTTGTTATATAGAAGCTCAGATTTTCTCTCTCTTTTTTTTTTTAATATCTGGAAAACCCCTAAATATTTGGCAACTAAGCAACACAGACCTATTTCTTTTAATTTTTTGAGGTGATGTTGTCCAGGCTGGTCTTGAACTCCTGGGCTCAAACCATCCTCCCACCTCATCCTCCCAGGTAGCTAGGACCACAGGTATACACTACTGCACCTGGTGATGTCATTTTTATTCTGTGGTTTTAAAATGAAGTAATCTTGGATAATCACAACTGTGACAATATTTTAGCCCCACCTGCCAGTTTTTCACAGCCTCAGATCTCCATAAAAGTCTGGAACTGGCTCCCCTCATTTCACTACCAGCTTTGGGGGAGACAAGGTCCTAATAATCTGCTCCTGAAGCGAGGTTTCCACATTCATTCATACAGCCCCCACGTGCTAAGTGCTACAGAGATGAGGAAGACACAGTTCTGGTCTCTCAGGTGCTTAGAGCCTGGCGGGTGGGAGCACAAGGGAGGGAAGGTGGGTGGCAAACATTTAAAAAAGTCTGTCAGTGCAGTGTGATCAGGACAGAATCCCCTTTACCAAGAGGCAGTTGGCACTATGCTGCCATCATCAAGGTTGGTGGGCTCTTTGATTCCTCTCTGCAGCAGCCCATGGGACCACTGGTCAGGTTGCAAGATTCAGTGGAACCCAGCTCACTCCTCTGGACACCAAAGCTCGGGCGGAGGGCGTGCTGGGCCCAGAATAAGCCAGCCCTCAGCCTAGAACCCAAAGTAAACCATCCCATTTCAAATCAGTCCCCACAAAGCCATTCCCTGTCTGCAGTCTGATTTCTGCAAGACCTTGTCCAAGGTCTTTTAGAGGCTTGTGAGGATTGGCTGGTGTCCCAGATTCCCTGAGAAACAGCAGTTAGGAAGAGCATGGTTCCTCTGGCACCTAGAGGGTTTTCTGAAAGTGCTCAACTACTTCTTCATAATCATGGTCATCATCGTCTGCAAAAGAGTCAATGAGGGCCTGGGCACAGTGGCTCATGCCTGTAATTCCAGCACTTTGGGAGGCTGGGGCAGGAGGATAGCTTGAGGCCAGGAGTTTGAGACCAGCCTCGGCAGCACAGCAAGACCGGATCTCTGCAAAAACAAACAAAAAGTCAATGAGGATCTCTGGCTTAGGCAAGTTCCTTCCTCTCTTTAGGGTGTAGTTACCTCACCTATATAAGGAAGGAATTGACCTAGATGCTCTAAGGTCTTCACTAGGCCAGAAACCACTATTTGTTCTGTTTCAACACTTTGTAACCACTTCGTTGTCCTGTATGCTGCAGAGAGGTAGTGTGTTGGGGACTGAACTCATTTTCCTTGCCAGGGCTCTGGAGCCCATGGGAGAGAGATAGTAGGGACCTTTCCACCTGAGCCCAGCCTATATAGGCCTGTCCTTCAGACAGGGACCACAAAGGGATCTGTCCATGGGCAGGGCCATCAGAGGCAAAAGCAGCAGCAGAGGAGCCAGATGGGAGGGGAGAAGCAAGGCCAAGGGTGAGAGGGGCCAGTGATGACTCACCTTTGTCCTGCGTTTTGGACTTGGTGGGCCTGAGGCCCTTGTTGGCAGGAATCTTGCTGTACATACTCGAGCTGCCCTTGGTGAACTCTGGCAAGGTCTTCACCTTGGTTTGGGGCAGCAGACGGGGTTCCTGCAGTCCTAAGACTTGAGAAGACTTTGGGAGAAAAAGAGCAGAAGTCAGCAGAGTCCCAAGAAATGGGGAAGTACAGTCCACGAAATGTAATTCACTTAAAATGTCACTTCCTCTGCTTCCCTCTCTACTTCCTGGTCAGAGCAGGGCCCCTGGGGAACCAGGTAGTTTTGCTAGACGCACATGAAATGTTCAGACAAGGAAGAAGAGGGTCTGGGTGAGAGGTGAGGATAGGGTTGGGGACTGGAGACAGGTGTCCCTGGGATTCTCCACTGAGGGGCGTGGTCAGTGTCCTTTAATTCTCTTGGTGAAGGAGAAAAAGCAAAGTGGAAACACCTCGGGCCAAGGTTTGGACCCAGAACCACGTCTGAGAGCCCTAAGGCCAGTGGTGTCTGCAGCGGGCCATGCCATGCAGAGCAAACAGCACCACTCCCCGCTCAGCAGCAGAGGATACGGTGGCCCAGAGAGGAAAAGTTACTGGGTCAAGGGCAACAGCAGTGACTGGGCCTGAAGTGCCTCCCTCAGCAGCTGAGACTCAGGCTGAGGCCTCTCAATTCCTTGTGCTGTGCCCTTCCCAGCACTGTCGTCACCCTGTGTTCCAGGTGTCCCACTCTAGCTCTTGTCTGGAAACAACTGCCCCACCCCCGCCACACACAGGAGCCCTTCCTCACTCAGGATTCACCCTCCAGCTTCCACGGCCTTCCTGCCACCACCCGTATGTACCAAATGCGAGTCACTCAAGACCCCGAAACAGTATGTGTGTTGCAGTTTCCCGAGTACTTTTTATCCGGTGTGGCCCCTCCCACCGGTAGCCAAGTGCCTGGCTCAGCCTATGTGCTCAGACCTGATCTCAAATCCCAGCCCCACCACGTGCTGGCCACGTGATCTCAGGTAAACCGCTTCACCCCTCTGAGCCTCTTGTTTTCTCAACTGTAAAAAGAGAATATCGGTGTCCACCTCAGAGGTGCTGTGTGAACTGGTAAGACAGTGTGTGTCCGGACCTGCCACAGAGTAAGCACCCGACAGGACGCAGCTAAGGAAACAGCACTGTTGGTGATGCCATCTCAGGTTTACAGGAGAGAACGCAGGTGCTGGGAGAAGGCGCTGCTTGCACAGGCTGCAGAGCGGGTGGACGGGACGGGATGCAAGCTGCTCTGCCCCTCGTCTGTGATCCCCACTGGTCCGTTCAGCAGGTCTCACGAGCCTTGGAGCCGGTGAGGCCCTGTCCCCACCAAACTCTCTAGCCAGAGAAAGGCACTCAAGTGACAAGACTAACTGCAAATGGCAATGTGCAGTAGAAGGAAGTACAGAAGAGGGGCAGGACCGTCCTTGCCGAAGGGGGAATCCAAGCCTCCCCGGCCTGCAGGCCTGCAGCAGGAAGGATGTTGCTGGCAGGCGGCCTGGTCAGCCGAGTCCTGGCTCCCTGAGGGAGCTTTTCTGGCTGCAGCAGGGACCGCAGAATGGGTGGCGGGAGATGGGCCCAGAAGGTGACACTGGAGTCAGCTTATAAAGAACCCTGGATGCCTGTTAAGAGGTTTGCATTATCCTCCAGCAATGGGGAGCGACAGAAGGTTCTAGACAATGGAGCCAAGGCCATCAGTGACCAGGGAAGGATTTGGAAGGCCGTCCTGACAGCTCTGAGAGGCAGTTCAGGTGAAAAATGCAGATGCAGCTCGAACTGAGGAGTGACAGCAGGGGTAGCAGAAAGGAAGAGCACACAAACCTGGAATGTTTATGCTCAAGTTCAGGCCTCCCGCTTACTAACTGGGACCCTGGGCGAGTCTCAGGGTCTCTCTGTCCTCTTTTCTCAGTCATACAATGTGGATAATCACACCAACCTCAGGATCATGAGGATCAAGTAAGAGTAACAGGGGCAAAGCAAGCGAGTTTATAAACTGCAAGCTCCACCCAATGGTAAGAGAAACATGACAAAGAGACAATGATCCTGACAGGTGGCCCCTCCCTGCCCACTTCTGTTATATGGTACCTTGACGCCTCCAGGGTCGCTGCTCTGTTTCCTCTGCCTGCTGAGGCCCTGACTTTTGGGGGGTCTGGGCGGGGGCGGTTGGATCCCACAGGCTGGTAACTTCCGAAGGCTATAGTAGAAGGCGTCTGTCAGCTCCTCCACTGTGGCCACAGGGAGGGGCCCAGCTGGCCAGCCTGGCTGCCCCTCAACCACCACGACAGTCAGGTCTAGCCACCGGGGAGGGATCTCGAAGCACGTGCCAGGCTCGGAGTCTGGGCTCACCACCAGGAAGGGTTCTGTGATCTTCTCCTCCAGCTGCAGGCCGGGGAAGGAGGCCAGGGGGTCACTGGGGTGGCTGGTGTCCTTGGCCACCACCTTGACCTCACAAGGCAGTGGGAACTGGGCAGTCAGATCCGCCAGGCTGTAGCGCCGGCTGTCACTCATCTCCTCCACAAAGCTGCCGGGGAAGTAGAGGGGCAGCACGACCTGCTCTTGGCACTCGGCCTCCTCGTCACAATCTTTCTCCCCAGTCTGGTCACTCAGCCGCTGGCATACCAAGACATCCGTGTCCCTGCCTTGGGCCCCGTGGGTCTGGCCAGACTTCAACACCTCCAGCCGGTCGCCCACAGACAGAGACGTGAACTCAGGATTCTCCTCCGTCTCGCCCTCGCAGTCTTTTGTGGCCACCACCCGGAGCGGCCGGCCGGGCTGGAAGGCACCCAGGAGGTCGTAGACCGTGGGGAACTCCCTCGGCCGCCGCCGCAGCTTGCCCCTGTAGGCCCCCGAGACCATGAAGCGTCTGGGCACCTTCCGGCCCTTGCTTGAGGCCAGGAGCCGCCAGGGTGGCGAGGCTAGCCCGTGGATGCAGAGCCTCTGGCCTTTGTGCAAGGACCTCACCCACGGGCCGAGGAAGATGGGGGGCCCCTCTGGAACTTCTAGGATCTCCACAGACAGGGGGTAGGGGCCTCCCTGGGCCAGGACCTCGCTCAGCAGCAGTGGCTTGATGAAGTGGATGTGCTGGGAGGAGGCAGTGACGTCCTCCACGTCGACCTCCAGGGTGGAGGGGATCTTGACGATGGTCCTGCGCACTGTGGAGGGAGCCGTTCAGGGGTGCCCGCTCGCCCCCAGCGGGGGCTGCCCACCCCAGGCACGGAGCCTCGGTCTGTGCGTGCCGACTTCTTTCCTTTCTCACTTTTTCTCTCCTACCAGAGTTTTCCTACTGTACCAGATTCCTCACCCACTCTTTTCCTTCAACCCTTTTGTTCTTGAGGCAGAATCTCACTCTGTCACGCTGGGTAGAGTGCAATGGCATCACTGGAGCTCACTGCAACCTCCAACTTCTGGGCTCAAGCAATCCTCCTCCCTCAGCCTCCCCAGTAGCTGGGACTGCAGGTGCACACCATGACACCCAGCTAATTTTTCTATTTTTTTGTAGAGAGGGGATCTTGCTCTTGCTCAGGCTGGTCTCGAACTCATGAGCTCAAGGGATCCTCCTGCTTCAGCCTTCCAGATTGCTAGGATTATAGGCATGAGCCACCTCACCTGGCCCTTCAACCTTTTTTAAAAAAATGTTTCTAAACATTTGTAAAATAGAACAGTATAATGCACTCACATAAGCCCATTGCCCAGTTGCACCATCTAACTCGCGGCCCACCTACTTCCATCCACACCTCTAGCCACTCTCCTCCATGGGACTATTCTGAATCGGAATAATCACATATGTGACTATTGCAGTGTGGATTGCTAAAAGAGGGGATAATTTATCAATAAAAATTTTTAAAAGAATGACCACAATGCACTTACTGTATCTAAATAGTTATTTAATAATTCCTTAATATCAAATATCCAATCAGTTCAACCACTTTTTAAATTTTTTTTTTTTTTTGAGACAGAGTCTCGCTTTGTTCTTTGTTGCCCAAGCTAGAGTGAGTGCCGTGGCGTCAGCCTAGCTCACAGCAACCTCAAACTCCTGGGCTCAAGTAATCCTGCTGCCTCAGCCTCCCGAGTAGCTGAGACTACAGGCATACGCCACCATGCCCGGCTAATTTTTTCTATATATATTAGTTGGCCAATTAATTTCTTTCTATTTATAGTAGAGACGGGGTCTTGCTCTTGCTCAGGCTGGTTTCGAACTCCTGACCTTGAGCAATCCACCTGCCTCGGCCTCCCAGAGTGCTAGGATTACAGGCGTGAGCCACCGCACCCAGCCACTTTTAAAATTTTAATTTAGCTTTGAATGTAATTTTACTAGCTGCCTTTCCAAATGCTTTCTGGATTTAAATAGAGAAATAAAATCAAATTAAGGAAAACACTGACTAAATGACCTTGGGCAGCTTATTTCCTCTCTGGACATTGATAAGTATCCTGACGTAGCAGCTCAGGAGGTGGCTCCGTAAGACTGCGAGGAGAACTAGCCCATCCACTGTGTGGTTTGATGGCAGGGCAGGGAATAGTCTCCCCATTTTACAGATGAGAACACTGAGGCTTACAGGGATGATGACTTCCCTCAGGTCACATTGTTGGAAATTTTGCTCTGTGCCAACTAAGCTGATAAATGGTTGAAGCTAGTAGCTGGGCACACGGGGGTCCTCACACCATCCTGCTTTTGTCTTCCAAGTGGTGTACAGATATCTGCACTGCCCCATTGTCCAGGGCAGCCGCCAAAGCCCTGCCCATCATTAAAACCTCTGGCCCCCTAGATTGTAGTATATCGCTACCATTTCCCACCAAAATGGTCCAGACCTCCCTGGGAAAGAGCTAACCAGTTCCTGGGGTGGAAACGTTCACGATGAGCCTGAAACGTGTCATACTTGTAAGCAAGAAAATCCGCTCAAGACCACACAGGTAGGGCCGGGCGCGGTGGCTCACGCCTGTAATCCTAGCTCTCTGGGGTGGGCGGATCGTTTGAGCTCAGGAGTTTGAGACCAGCCTGAGCAAGAGCGAGACCCCATCTCTACTATAAATAGAAAGAAATTAATTGGCCAACTAATATATATAGAAAAAAATTAGCCGGGCATGGTGGCACATGCCTGTAGTCCCAGCTACTCGGGAGGCTGAGGCAGCAGGATTGCTTGAGCCCAGGAGTTTGAGGTTGCTGTGAGCTAGGCTGACGCCACGGCACTCACTCTAGCCTGGGCAACAAAGAACAAAG